>RJWJ010012736.1:0-24162 GCA_004363605.1 Indri indri
AGAGAGAGAGAGAGAGAGAGAGAGAGAGAGAGAGAGAGAGAGAGAGAGAACACAAGCAGAAGGAAGCTAAACTCACTCTTTTAGGGAAACCCACTCCCGAGATGAGGGCAGAGCCCTCATGGCCTGATCACCTCTCCTCAGGCCCCACCTCTCGACCCTGTTGCAGAGGGGACTAAGTTCCCAACACATGCTTTTCGGAGGAGACATTCGGACCACAGCAGTATTCTAATCTATGCTGTAACAATCATTTTTATCTTTAATGCTTTTTCGCTACAAGATTAAAAAATACAAAAAAGTACAGAAAAAAATAAAACAACCTATAAGTAAAGCCTCCCTGGATAAATAAATGTTCATGTTTTATCTCTCTCTCTTTTTTTTTTTTTTGCTTTATTTTATAAAATAAATAAAACTTTTTTGTCAAGATTGAATTCCTCTTTTATCTTTTTCCCAATCCTCATGTTCCCTCCCCAGACTCAACTATTATCATGAATTTTATCTATGTATTTCTAATCCATGCTTTAATACTTTTATTAAACACATATATTACTCATAAATAGTGTATATTATTGTTACTGCTCTGTGTGAATTTTTAAATTTATACAAATAGTACCATACTCTATATGTCTTTTGGCAATTTTTTTATTCAACATTATGCTTTTTGAGTCATTTAGGTCTGATTTTCATCTTACTATTGAATAGTTTCCTGTTTTATAAATACACCACAATTTATTTATCTTAATGTCTGTATCAGTGAGCATATTTTCTATTTTTGTGTGATTACAAACAATAATGCACTGAACATAGTTATAAGCATAGTTATAACTGTCTCGTGGCGCATACATGTAAGAGGTAAGATTCTTAGTTTTAAAAAATATATACAAATTGGAGGTTTTCAAATGATGCTGGGATAAGGTACACAGGGTTTAGAAGATAAGCACAGCTCATTGGGGCTTGCATGGTAGAGGAACAATGGGGTCACTTTTGGATGTTAACAAAACACTTTGTTGATGAGGGGGAGGTTGCTATATTTTAAATGGCATCTTTATAAGACATATTTTAACAGATCTAAGAAATAGATTGTATTCAAATTCAATAGTGTCAGAATGACACTATTTTCCCAGAAAGAAAAACTCCTCAAATCAAGCAAAGTAAGTACAGATACGTTGTTTCTTACTAGATGTTCTCATCCCTAGCCCCTACATTCTAGGTCTTTGTCTGAGCTCTACCTCTCAAAAACAAATGCTCCAGCATGAATCCTCCACTCTGGCCAATCCTCTTTACTCACCACACTGTAAACATCATTTTTCCTCTTTCATGCCTTCGATCCTCCTACACCAAGCTTGGAAAGACCCTGCTCTGGTACATGGTATTTTCTTCATCCTCTCAATTCCTGTAATATTTGGACACCTCATTTATGCTTAATTGCTGATATACTCAATGCAAGGAACATATGTTTTGATATAATGCAAATTCGGTTCTTTAAGATCTCAGAGGAGCAATTTTCTGACTCAGTTGCCTCCAAATTCTCAGGCTTCTGAATCAATGATAGATGAATCTAAATACAGTTAGCCTAATCTCTTTTCATAGAGGTGGAACTTTTCTTTCAAGGTTTAGTGGGTCATAACAAGAGTAGCCATGTGAATTAGATTATTATAATAAAAATAGCCAACATTTATAAACTATTTACTATGGATCAGGTGCTAAGTACTTGGTATGTGTTGTCTGATTTAATCTTTACAATGGCTCTGAAGAAATAAAAGGCACAGAGAGACCAAATGAGTTGACTTAAGTCAAACAGCTAGTAGGCAGCTGACTCGGGTTTCAAACCCAAGCCTGTCTCATTCCAGAGTCTGATCACACTAAATTGCCTTCCATGTTAATAACTAGAGGAATGTGATGTGTCTATAGGAAGCTAATAAAAACCATCCTGTCCTTGGGATAAAGGAAAGAAAAGGTAGTATAGAGGGATATAAAGAGTGTCAAATCTGGACCCTCTTTACCTTGAGCTCAAAGCCACTTCTGTTATTTACTGGCAATGTGGCAAGTTATTAATTACTCACAACCCTAGTTTCTTTGAGATAGAATATCCCCTTGGATACTTGTCTGTTGATACACGAATGATGCTTAGCCTCTTACTTTTTCTTATTCTGTGTTGTCTTAGTGTCTGGTACATGTCTATGTTTCTACAGCCACATTATGTTATACTTTTGTGCATTTATTCATAATATCCATTAGTCAAGTACTTAATGTGCTGAGGCCTATTCCAGATGCAGGGGCACAGTGGTGAAATTCACACAATATCCCTGCTCTCATGAAACTTAGAATCCAATAGAGAAAGAGAGACAATAAAAAAATAAATAAAATACCTATATAGAAAACGTAAAGCTTGATCAATTCTACACAAAGAATTAGAATTAGGTGAAAGAGAACAAATTCGCAGCGACTTTATGAAGGAACTCATGAAATTTCACTCCAGAATATGACTCCTTGTTATAGAGAACATTTTAAAGGCCCTTAGAGATCAGCAGGCCTTGGAAGGGGCTTTCGTTCTTTCTGTATAATCCAGTCAGACACATCAAAAGAACAACTGACTTCCCTTCCCCTCCTTGTTATCTCGATATATTGCAGGATAGATCAAGAATGGAACCAGGCCTGGACCAAACCATTTTAAGATAATACCTGTCTCTCAGGTTAATTTACAAGTCAATCTCTTTTCCCCATCCATTCATCCTCCCTAGCAACAAAATAGTTGCTGCTAAACAGAATTACCTATATTTCTCATCTCCCCCTCCCCTCTAAAAGGAGGGTATAAAAATTTCTGGACGTCATTGGGATATTGGGTAATCACTCAGTGATTTTCCCCGTGGGCACAGTAAATAAACCTCTCCCTCTTACTAATCTGCCTTAATTGTGTGTTGATCTTTCAGCAAACTTTCAGGGGAAAGGGTAAGTTTTCCCCTCACCCCCACATTTACATTGAGGAATTAGGAAAGGCTTCTCTGAGATATTGAAGTTTAACCTTCAAATGAATCCTAAGAAATCATCTAGCCTTGTAAATATTGAAGGAAAGGGGGACTCAGGCAGAAGGAAGAGGTAGTGCAAAAAACTCAGGGTCTACTGCTAGATTGTTCACATGCGGTACATTTGAATATGTTACTCTATTCCTGTGTATTACTAGCCACTGCTGCAATAATGCTGTGTAACAAACCATACCATTTCCCTGCTTAGAACACTTTAGTAACTTCTTTTCATTGAACTTGGAAGAAAATCCTGAGTGTAAAGTGAAAGCATCGTAAGGATAAGAATAACACATGTCTGGTTTGTCACAATGTCTCCAATATTGGCTTTGATGCCTAATAAGAAGTAAATGCTTGTACTTATAAAATAATGATAAAGGAATTCATGAATAACACTGGGCACTATATCCCACTCCTTCAGTCCTCTCAAGGGCTTGCAACTCACTTTCTCCTTCATATTTTAAACCACTCTCTTACCAGTACTGGCCCTTTGCCATTCAGTGATTACATTTGAACAAAACTAACGGTAACAATGACAAAATCCTTTCCTTTGACCCCTTAAGCTGTCAAACCTCCTCTTTCTCAAGTAGTACAACTTCACTTGTCACTCACACTTGGAGTATTGCTTCTACCCACAATTTTTAAGTTGTCATAACATACATAACAGCCAAAATCAATTCACATATTTCTTCCCCTCACCTTACTAACTGCTAGACTTCCTTTGGTGCTATTAATCTCTTTTCCTGTAAACTCCCTTCTTCCTAAGCTTTTCTTTCAATTCTTCCAATCACTACAACTTCCTCATGGATTGCTCAACTTTCCAACCTAAATGGTTCACTCTTAACCCTCTGTTCTTTTTATTATGTGACAATCCCTAAAGAAATAATGCAAACACATGGCAACAATTAATGCCTATATAATTATGACATTCATGACTTATTATTAGCTCAGACATCTCTAAAACTCCACAATCTTATATAATGTCAGCCACTATGTATTGATTACTTATTGTGATAAGGGAACTGTGCTAAAAACTTTACAAGTGTTGCTGGATTTATTCTTCAAAACTCTTAAAGTAGAAATTATAATTATTTTTATTTTACAGAGGTGAAAACAAGGGCTTAGTTTAGATGACTTTCTCAACGCCATGCAAATAGTGGCATATCTGGGATTTGAATCCACGCAACCCTGACTTGAGAGTTCATGATTTTAAACACTATATTATAATATGTTGCCTCATATATGAGGGTTAAGCTAATTATTTTTGAGTATCTTAATTGAAAATTATGTTGAATATAATTCATCAATAACTGAACTGAATTTCATGTATAAAGAGAAAAAGCTTTCCTGAAAATATGCTATTTGCCTAGAAAACTTTATCTTCTCTTGGTAGAAGAAGTTTCAGGATAAAACAAAAATATGGAAGCATGGAATGTGTCCTCTTTGACCAATGATTCAAGGCCAAGATTTCTAGGCTGTTATTTTTCTTTTGTTTTGTTCAGTTTTGTTTTACTTGGCTTTCGGTTAATTTTCTGTGGATTTCTTACACTAGAAAATGGTGGATAACAGTTTACTAATGCATGGGTTTCTTTTCTCTGTTTAGGATCTAGATGAGACAGACAAGTGCTTAACCAGGTTATTAGACAAGTGAATCAAACATTCAAATGTTTGAAGGCTGTAGGCAAAAGAGCTAAAATAGATGATGGTTAAGGACTTGGGTCTGCAATCCGATGATTTGTGTTCTACACTCACCTTGCATCTTGGCTGTGGAAAAATCATATAAACCAGTTAGCCTCATAGTAGTTCTCATATAAAATATTAATAGAAATAACTCTATTACCTGCCTCTTGGGGTTGTTGTGAGTGGTACTGAGATCTGCTGTAGCTAGGACAATGCTTTACATACAGTGAATATTCAACCAAAGTCTGCAAGGTAGGATGAGGAGAAACTTGCCCTTTCCTCTGAAAGTTCACAGAAAGATAAACTCACAATTAAGACAGATTAATAAGAGAAAAGTTTATTTACCATGTGCATGGGGAGAATCATAGAATGATTACCCAATATCCCAATGAAGTTGAGATATGTTTATAGATACCCTTTAGATGGGAGGGGGGAAATGAGGAGTATAGGTAATTCTGTTTAGGGGTGACAAACAGTTGCTAGGGAGGATGAATGGGTGGGGGAAACAGATTGACTTATATATTAACCTGAGAGACAAGTATTATGTTTCAAATGATTTGGGCCAGGTTTGGTTGCAGCCTTGATCTTCTTTCCTACAATATATTGATATAACAGAGAGAGGAAGGAAAGTCAATCGGCCCCTTTGATCTATGGTCAATCAGTCCCCTCTAATGTTTTGTTGATCTCAAGGGACCTACAATTCAAAATACTCTTTATACCACGGGGTAATATTTTGGGGTAAAATTTCCAGAGCTCCTTCATTATTATTGCCTATACTTTCTTCATGCCCACCTGTTCCACATGCCCTACTATAAGAGCATGCGCCAAACACTCAGGGCTGTAGTCCATGGCATTACAGTACACTCTAACAGGCACGTGGACTGGGTGAAGAGTTTATTTCCAGATGTGGTTCAAAGACATGCATTTCTAATCTTATCTTAAAAGAGGAGGCATGCTAATGAGCCATGGCTTAATGAAAAGAATACTCCCTGAAATTCCTATACATTTGGCTACGTGCTGCTGCAATGCTTACTAGTTTGTGTAGAATAAAGAGAAATGAGATAAATTCTACCTGTGTCACTTTCATATATGACTGAATAACAGTTTCTGAATACATAAATAATATGAAGATTGAAAGATAAGCCCAGAAGAAGTTGCAGAGCAGAACTGGAAGGAGAAAGTCTTAGTTGGGTCTAAACCCTGAGAGGCTTGGAGACCAGTGACAAGGGTAGGTGGAGTTGTTAAATTTCCCCTCCCTTGCATCTCGGACTGCTGGTGGGTTCCTGAGCTGATAGAGAGATCTGCCAACACCAGCCCAGAAAAAGCTGCTGCCAGCAAGTGGTGAGCCTCTTGTGGACAGTACACCAGGCTCCCACCTCCTTCAGGATACCATACCTCCCACCCCACAGACCTGAGCCCATGGCAGACACCACATTGCTTCATTCTCCCCTTCCTCTCCCCTACTCATGGCTGCCAAGAAAGAAAATTTAGCCACGACCTGGAGGCATCCACAGGGAATAAGACCTTCTCCTATGAATATAAATGCAAAAAATCTCAACAAAATCCTAGCAAACTGAATTCAGGTGCTTATCAAAAAAATAATTCATCATGACCAAGTGGGCTTCATACCAGAGATGCAGGGGTGGTTCAACATAGACAATCTATAAATGTAACTCACTACATAAATAGAAGTAAAAACAAAGACAATATGATCCTTTCAATAGATGCAGAAAAAATCACTAGACAATATTCAGTACCCTTTTATGGTAAGAACTCTTCACAAAATAAGCATAGACTGGACTTACCTAAAAAATGATAAAAGCCATGTAGGACAAACCCACAGCCAACATCATACTGAATGGGGAAAAATTGAAAGCATTCCTGCTTAGAACTGTTACAAGGTTGCCGTCTATCACCACTTCTATTCAACATAGTGCTAGATGTCTTAGCCAGAACAATCAGACAAGAGAAGGAAATCAAGGGCATCCACATGAAGGCAGAAGAGGTCAAACTATCACTCTTTACTGATGATATGATCCTATATCTAGAAAACCCCAAAGATTCTGCCATGAGACAACTGGAATTAATAAACAAATTCAGCAAAGTCTCAGGTTACAAAATCAATGTATAGAAACCAGTAGCATTCCTATACGCCAACAACAGTCAAACTGAGAACCAAATAAAAGACTCAATACCCTTCACAATAGCAACAAAGAAAATAAAATACCTAGGAATATATTTAACTAAGGCGGTGAAAGACCTCTACAGGGAGAACTACAAAACACTGAGGAAGGAAATAGCAGAGGACATAAACAGGTGTAAAACTATACCATGCTCATGGCTCGGCAGAATCAACATCGTTAAAATGTCTATACTACCCAAAGTGCTCTACAGGTTCAATGCAATCCCAATTAAAATACCAACATCATTTTTTTGAAGATCTAGAAAAAATAATTCTATGCTTCATATGGAAGGAGAGAAGACCCCATATAGCAAAAACAATTGTAAGCAAAAAGAACAAATTGGGAGGCATAAATTTACCAGACTTCAAGCTATACTACAGGGCTATAGTAACTAAAACAGCACGGTACTGGCACAAGAACAGAGACATAGACCAATGGAACAGAACTGAGAATCCAGACATAAAACCATCCTCATATAGCCATCTAATCTTTGACAAAGCAGACAAAAACATACACTAGGGGAAAAAATCCTTATTCAATATATGGTGCTGGTAAGATTGTATAGCCACATGTAGAAGACTGAAACAGGATCCACACCTTTCACCTCTCACAAAATCAGACTTAAACTTAAGGCATGAAACTGTAAGAATTCTAGAATAAAGTGTTGGAAAAACTCTTATAGACATGGGCCTAGGCAAAGAATTTATGAAGACGATCCCAAAGGCAATCACAGCAACGACAAAAATAAATAAATGGGACCTGATCAAATTAAAAGCCTCTGTATAGCCAAGGAAACTATCACAAGAGCAAACAGATAACCTACAGAATGGGAGAAAATATTCACATGCCACACATCTGATAAAGGGCTGATAGCTAGAATCTATGTAGAACTCAGGAAAATCAGCAAGAAAAAATCAAACAACCCTATCAAACAGTGGGCAAAGGACATGAACAGAAACTTTTCAAAAAAAGATAGACTAATGGCCAAAAAAACATAAAAAAAATGCTTAACATCTCTAATCATCAGGGAGATGCAAATCAAAACCACAATGAGATATCACTTAACTCCAGTGAGAATGGCCTCTATCAAAGAGTCCCAAAACAACAAATATTGGTGTGGATGTGGAAAGATAGAAGCACTCATACACTGCTGTTGGGACTGCAAATTAGTACAACCCTCTGTGGAAAGTAATATGGAGATCCTTCAAAGAGCTACAAGTAGAACCACCATTTGATCTAGAAATCCCATTACAGGGCATCTACCCAGAGGGAAAAAAAAGACGTTCTATAAAAAATCCATCTTCACTAGAATGTTCATAGCAGCACGATTCACAATTGCAAAGATATGGAAACAACCCGAGTGCCCATCAATACATGAATGGATTAATAAAATATGGTATATGTATACCATGGTGTTCTACTCAGCCACAAAAAATAGTGCTGATCTAGCACCTCTTGCATTATCCTGGATAGAGCTGGAGCCCATTCTACTAAGTGAAGTATCACAAGAATGGAAAAACAAGCACCACATGCACTCACCATCAAATTGGTATTAACTGACCAACACTTAAGTGCACATATAGGAATAACATTCAAAAGGTGTTGGGCAGATGGGAGGGGGGATGGGGGATGACTGTATACACACCTAATGGGTGCAGTGCACATTGTCTGAGGGATGGGCAGGCTTGAAGCTCTGACTTTGGTGGGGCAAAGGCCATATGTAACCTAAACATTTATACCCCTGTAATATGCTGGAATTGAAAATAATAAAATAAATTAAAGAAAGAAAAAAATACTGAATTAAAAAAAAAAGAAAGGTAAGCCCAGAAATGTAAACCAAGAAAGTATTGTGTATCTTTACGTAGAATGTTTAACACTTCGAGGAAATGAGGTGAGACAGATCTTACCTAGCTGTTTAGAATGTGTTATAGGTAAACTACATTATGGAAATTAATTAAAAGCTTAGAGGAGATACATTACCTTTTTCAGATTCTAATTTAGTGGAGCGTGGTGATATAGTAATTCCAATGTACTCTTATATATTCTAAAAAGTGCCACTATTGGAGGATTGAGGTAACTTTTCTGATTTCACAGATAATGTTACACAAACAGCACTCATCCCAAAGGTGCCTCATTAAGAGGCAGTGATTTTCTTCTAGGGCACATTTATGCTCTAATAAAATTCTAATTTGTGGATCTAACCCTTTACTGTATACTAGTGATAATGATAATGTGAGGTTGTACAAATCCTAGTGCCACATGTTACAGAGGGTCAGCAGCTATCTTCCCATCGTGATTATGAGCCATAGCTCCCCAATGTCTTTAGTCATGAGTCATGATTATAGCGTGGTCTTTCAGAATGTGCACACTAAATGGGGGGAAAATCCTCCTTTTTATGCCATTCTTTTCCATTTTGTACACATTTTCCCCACAGGGGCCCTGATGTTGGCAACATTATAGCTCCTCTCCTATGTCTGACCTTCATTTAGCTGAACTATATGAGGCCCCTGAGTAAACATCACTGATGTTTACTGATCACAGTTCTGTAAAAACAACTGATTAGGGCCTCTTTGGCAGAATCAGCAAAGGTACTCTCAGCAACGTGTTTGATATTTTGTCCCTGCTGTCGACAAATCACCCTAGGGCATCATGTCCTTTCCCTAATGGAACTATACCTGTGTCCATCTCTTCATGTGAGAAGGCTCCTCACAACCACCTGTTGCCCTCAATGCTTCTTTGACCTGGACCTGGACCTTATGGATCAGTAAGCTGCCTTGCACCCCTGACTGCCTCCAAATCCCATGGTGACCCATACATAATCATAATAAGAACTCAGTGTTCTTTCACACATTTTGAGCAAAAGTAATACACCTAAATTTGCATGCAGTAAAAATAATGCGAATCCTCCTCAAATCTAATAAATGCAAATTATTCTCAATCCACTAAACCTATATTTGAGAGAAAAAGTAAATTCATCCAAATGCATGTTTATTTTAAAATCACTTAATGTATGTCTGAAATTATTCTTTCCTTGTGCAAACTCTAGTAAATGCCATTATGATTAATATTATCAACATCACTTTGAGTTCAAGTTTCTTAATCTACTTTTTTGCACAAAAATTAACAAAGTGCCATTCTGACAAGCTTGGAAGTCCTTCATCCACAGAATAGATTAGTCATATTTACATAAGGTCAAAGAACACAATATTGGAATGACATTTTTCCATTTACTTGACTATTCACTTTCCATATAATTGATGTGACTATGTCCTTTTAGGGGTCAATGTTATCCTAAAAGATTTCAGCTGACTTACAAGAAAAAAAAGTGTATCAGGATTCAATTTAGTTGTGTTCAAATTAATACACTGTTTTTTTTTTTCTTTATTTCACTCTGTGTGATAAGATACTGAGTGACCTGTGAGCTTTAGATGGAAGCTTCCCATATTTGATATTCTCCCTTTTGTCGCCATTGTTTTTACTACATAAATGTCAAAGTAAATGGAAGGGAAATCCCCAATGGATAGAAGCTATTTACACATAAGCTTCAAGAACAAGTACTCACAGTGCACAAACATATGATTCCTTGTTAGTGTCCGCATGGCCTCTGCCATTGGGAGAACAAAGCTGGCTCATCACACAAGGAGCTCATACTCCCATCTGAAGTAGTAATAACTGGCATAAGCATAGCACTTTTATTTATAAATCTCTTCCACGTATATTGTGTGAAATCTGCCCCAAACCCTATAGGCTAGAAATTTTAAAAATTAAAATCTCTTATTTTACAGCTGAGAAAGAAAATTAAGGGATTTGATTTATTAGGTCACATAGCACATTAATGGTGGAGCTAGGATTCAAAACTAGATATTCTCATTTCAGGAAAAGTCATCTTGCTAATGTCCTGCCCCCTCTTTAGAGTAGCCACATTCCTGAGTATGAGCCTTAGTATCACCGTGTGTAGTCGTGTATCATTAGGTGCCTGCACGCCTGTGAAGTAGTAGGTCTGGAGGTCTTTCACGTAGAGAAGAACAAAGACACACACGTGCACATACCCCACTTTGGTAGGAGGAAAGAGACTATCGCCCCTTGAATGGGCATACATGCTTATATGCACAAACACCACCAAATACTCTATTATAGGATAAACTTTCTAAAAACACATTTTTTTATAAATTGATATTTGTATTATTATGAAATGTTTTATTGAATTATGACTATAGTACAAGTACAGTTCTATTTACCGAGTTAATGTTAAGAAGCCAATCAGCCTAAATTCCTCCCTCCACACACCACCTTTCCATTAGCTATGTCCATGCAATTAAAGAATGTATCAAATGAAACTGAATTAAATGCAGCCAGAAAGAGAACACTCTTAATATTTCTCAGATTGATACATCATTTTCATTGTCTCCTTAGGAGAAGAAGATGAATAGTGTTTGCTCAACACCTCCAGTACAAAGAGAACTTCAGCATGAACCAACTAAATTAAAATGTAGTTTTTTTATTCCTGTTTCCCACATGAAGGTACCTGAGGTTCAGAGATGTTCAGTTACTGGCCCAAATCCTCATACTCTTAGGTGTCGCAGCCAGAATCCCAACACAAATGTCAACTCTTAGATTAATGTGACTTCCCTTTTACCACACCTGCCAGGAGCATCCCACCCAGAAAGAACGAGAGGGAAGGAAGTTGCACTGAGGGAACTGGGGAAGGCAGGTGTGACTCTTGCCAACCTGAAGCCAAGATGGAAACTGAATCCTGCCTGAATTCCCACTTCCACTGCTGAGGTACCTTTGTCATCTCAGTCTTGTCGTCAAACAAGGGGGATCTTGCCAAAGGAATAAATGGAAGGGAGACGCCAAGTACTCAGGAAGGATCTCTCTCAGGTCACATAAGATCTGGAATGAAGGCACAAGAGTGGTGGATCAAAGACTTAGCCGAAGTGGGTTCAGTTGCTGTAATAATCTATCACCTCCTCTTCTCAATAAAGATGCACTCTAAGTAGAAAGTTGCTTCATACACAAACAGCTTCACCGCAACCTCCCTAACCACACACTTCCCCAATTCTTTCAACAAGATTATCACACCTAAATTTCTTCATATACAAATTTTGAGACCATCACTTGTTTCTGAGATGTTCATTTATAATAGGGCTAATTTTTCTTCACTTCCTAGAAAAGGGTTCTATCCCGCAATATACTACTTGGGTAGTTTTGAGAGAGTATAAGGTAGAGATCCAATTCTCAGAGGTAGACACAAGAAAGCTTATACTAAAATTAGGGCAAGAAGTTGAGGTGGGAGAATGGGAACAGGGCAGAGGAGAATTGGAAAAGTCACAGGGTGTTAATAGAAGGTGTCCCTAATAAAACGCAAGTACACATGTCCAAGGTCAAATTCTAACAGGAAAAAAAAAATCACTGGGAAAAATAAATCACTGGGGAAAAAAGTGAAAGAAGGCCTCATTACAATGACAATTTTGGCCTGAAATAAAATTAGAAGTGGAAAGAGCTAGCAGGACTTCATATACTACAAAGCCTAAATTAGCTTTCAGTTTGGGAGAAAGTACACTAACAGATGCCAGGTTCAACAAAAATGCCTCTGGCAATGGCAGAAACAGTAACAAAAGCAAACTGCAGCTGACAAACAAACTGCTAGGTCATTAAACAAAGAAGCACGCTTCTTTAGCACCAACACGTTAAAAAAGACCAATGTCTATACACCAGGACATCAAAGGAACTTTCCACATGAAATGTTCCTTTGTGAGATACATAGAACTATCGCAAACTAAACTTCTGATTTGAGTCCTAGAACTATAAAAATAAATAAATAAATAAAATTTGTATAACTCTTGAAGCTACCTAAACAAATTATAAGCTTAAAATTTATTTAACCTGTCCAAGTACGATTTTTCTAACACATGTCGAGGAATGTGTGAAATAATTTTTTTGTGGTAAGAAAATAGAAACCATTTCATATAATTATTAAAATGGTCATGAAAGAGATCGAAAGTATCTCATTGATTTATGTCCTCAAATATTTAATAAACACCTACTATGTATTAGGTTGTTAAATATGAACTGTCCGATTTCGAATCAAAAGTGTAGTTTATTATGTCTCTAACAAGAAGCACTACAATTAATTAAAGTATGTGCCTAAGCTATCAACCCAGTTTTGCTGTCTTAAGGGTAGGTTGCTCATGCCAGCAGCAAAGAAGCCTGGAGAGTGAGTGGCAATGAAATCATGAAAGGTCTTTTCCACAGCTTGTTGAGAATTGAGTATTTTTCCTTGCAAGAAGTGGTCCAAAGCCTGGAAGAAGTGGTGGTCAGCTGGTGGAAGTTCTGGTGAATATGGTGGATGACAGAGAGTTTCCAAATCCAGCTTCTGTAGTTTAAGCAGCATTGTTTGTGTGACATGTGGTCGAGCATTGTCTTGCAAGAGGATTGGCCTGTCTCTATTGACCAATCTTGGCTGCTTAATTGAAAGCATCCTCATCATTTCATCCAATTGGTTGCAGTAGACATCTGCTGTAATCGATTAACCAGGTTACATGAAGCCATAGTGGATAATACCAGTGCTGGACCACCAGACAGACATTATTAGCTTTTTTTGATGAATATTCACTTTTGGACTGTGCTTTGGTACTTCATCTTTATCTAACTATTGTGCCAAATGCTTGCAATTGTCAAAAAGAATCCATTTTTCATCATACATAACAATAGGGTGTAGAAATGGTTCACTTTATGTAGTGACAGCAAAGAAAGGCAAGCTTCAAAATGATTTCTCTTCTGACACTCACTTAATTCATGCAGAACCCATCTATCCAGCTTCTTTACCTTGCTGATTTGTTTCAGATGGTCCAATACTGTTGCAGTAGTAACATCAGACCTTGCTGCTAATTCATGCAGCAAGAGATGGATTGAGATGGATTGAGATGGATTCTCTTCCACTACAGCTTTCAGCTCGTTATTATACACTTGGTCTCAGGTCACTCAGGTGGCTCATTTTCAAGAGTAAAATCACCAGAATGGAATGTCTCAAGCCATCGATGTACTGTGTGTTCATTAGCCACATCCTTCCCAAACACTTCATTGATTGCTTGAGCTGTCTGCGCAGCATCGGCTCCATAATGGAACTCATATTTAAAGATAACATTAATTTTTAACTTAACCATGGTTTCACAAAAATTGCTCTTAAAAAATTTGAAAGATAATCACAAGCCAAAGTGTGTATTCAAAAGACTAAGAATGTACCTTCACAACAAAAATAAAACAAGAAGTGTCAGAGTGAAATGTCAGAGATATCAACTGTCAAACTTAGTACTTAAGGAAATCAGACATTTCATACTTAATAACCTTTAATACATGTTGAGCTCTGTGCTAGACACTGGGAATACAAAAGAAATGCAACAGCTTTTAAAAAATGATTCATTTCCCTATACCCTATGTTGGTGTAATCTGAATCAGCATTTGCATTTGGTTTGCAGTACCAAATTCTGATAAGCCAGGTAAGGAAACAGGAAATCCCAGAGAACAGCATCACATGAGGGGCAGTTGCAGGAAGGAGAATGGTCAGCTTGAAGATCCTTTGGCAGCTTGCTCTCTTTGAGTGTTTAAAGAGCTGACTTATCAAAGAGTGGGTAGATGTGTTCTGCGGGGCTCCAGAGAACAAAACCATAGACGTTATAGGGAGAGAAACTTTGATCTAATAAAATTAAGGAACAGAACAGGCTAGGATAGGAAGGCTTTCTGAATAAATAGTCAAATAAAAGCTGAATAACCAACTTGTCAGAAATATTGTAATGGAGCTTTCAACTCTTATATAACATTAGATTTAAATCTATTAATCTGCGATAGTAGAGGCAGTGGTTTTGGAAGGCTCAATCTCATTGATTCTTTTTATATTGAAAAGCCATAAAATTAGCACGTCATAACTTTAAAATTATGCTATATTATAATATGTACTTTGGGAATATTTTTTAATAATAAGATTGTGAAAAGGTAGATTTTTAGCAATCAATAAATACTTCTACCCTTGGGGATTAAGGTGGAATAGGTCTCTTCAGTCCCTTAATTTCCTGATCGGACCCGGGTCTCAGAAATTTTTTTAAAGCCCATTTGTCATAGTTGTGTTACAAGTTTTCACTCTGAACAAAGATAAAAAATAAGAATAGTGAATCTCAGGGCAGACCTGGGCATTCTTACATTTTAGGTACCACTAGGTACTGGGGGTACACTGCTTTTTAAGACAGAAATATCTTATTATCACTGGTTGGTCATGAAAGTCATGGCAGGAGCACCTTCTTCCCAAGTATGCTTTATCTGTGTGAATGTTACCTATTTTAATTGAATGTCTGGTCAGCCAGTAGTTATTTTGGTTCTGGGTATTGCACGGCAGCTTTCTGTAGGCTATTAAATTGCTTTCCAAATCTGTTGAAGTTGCAGTTGTTATAGGATTAACTGGATCAGCAGAGTCTAGAGAATCTGAAGTTGAATCAGAATTGGATACCTCTGTTAGATAACCTTCATCCTCTTTGGAATCATCCAAAATAAAATCTTTCATACTCCTGTTTCTCCTTCTTACAAGAGATGCGCTAGCTCTTTACCACCAGGGCCTTTTTATTCGTTTTTTTGTTTGTTTGTTTGTTTTGACATTTTAGTTTCTTTCTGTTATTGGATAAATAAAAAGTACAGCAGAAACACACAAAATTGGATAATGAGAATAATATCTATCAGAAATTAATGTAGTATAGAACCATACTATTTGCATAGTGTGGTACTAGTACAAAAACAGACATGCCTAAAACAGAGGAAAAATTTAAAATGTGATAAAGGAAATACTCCCAAAAAGTAGTATTGGGAAAACTGGTTAACTACTTGGAAGAAAAAAGTTAGATTCCTACTTTTTGCCGTTATAAATTTCATCTAGATTAAAGAATTATATATAAGAAATTAAGCCATACTGATAGTAAGAGAAAATAAACATTTTATATGACATCATGGTAGAAAAAGTCTTTCAAGGTATAACACCAAAAGCAGGAACCTAAAGTGTAAGACTCATGAATGCAATTACCTAAAAATTAGGCTATTCCATACGACAACAAGGGAAATAATCAATTAAATGCAAACAACAAACTAAAAAGTATTTACAACATATATGACATGTGAATATATAAATAGTTCTTAAAATGAATATGAAAATAAGAAAAAAACTATCTTCCCCAAATAGCCTTAAGCCATAAAGAAATAACAAGTAAAGAAGAAATAAAAAGGGCCAGTAAATATTATAAACACTCAAAGGCATTAATGATCAAAGAACTAAGACTTATAAAGACAAGGAAATGTAGTATTCACCTATTAGTGTAGAGAAAAAAGATAATACCTAATGTCTAAGAGGCTAAGAAATAGGAACTTTGATACTCTGCTGGTGGGAATATAAACTTTTAAAACATTAATCACTCAATCAATTCATTAAAATGTTTAAAAATTTTTCTGGCATGCAGATTGCAAAATGTATTGAATTGATTAATATGTGTATATCCTTTGTCACAGAAATTCTCTTTCTATGAATTTATCCTAAAAAATAGATGAATGTAAAAGCATAAAATGAAATAGCATTCATTAAGAATAGTAATATAGGTATACACTATTTTCATGGAGATATATTTATGTGGTTTCTAATGTTTTCCTGTTTTAAAGGGTACTTTAATAAATATGCTTCTGCAGATACTGGTGTATTTATTCACAAAGAGAGAGATTCTTTGTTAGGGGAGATTAGTCATTCCCCATGTCTTGACCTTCTCTATAAATAGGTGACTCATTTGCCTCACACGAATTCCGAATCTTCTCTCCTTTGATCCATTTCTCTTTTTTTTCATAATTATTCCTACCTTGAGAATCCCCTTTAATCTATTTCCATCTATCTCAAATAATCTAATCTGCAATTAATGATGCAATTAGTATGCTAACCAGCACCCACCTGGACCCACAGCCATCAGGTGGGGAGCCAAAGAAAGGGACCATTTAGACCAGCAAACCCGTTCAACCACATGTGCAAATATGGGCAGAACACCTCAGCCATGATGTCTGTCATAACTTCAGACAATTTAAAGGGCATGTTGAAAAAGTAGCACCATTCTCTCATGTAAAAACCAGCTATTAGAGCTTTCCAGATGAATTGTTGCAGTTTCTTATATTTAGACACCATTCTCCCAAGATTTCTAAGTTTAGGTATAAGTCCCTCGATTTCAGTTATAACTGTGAGTCAATAATTATTTTTAGCTATCTCTGGTGGAGGGACATGGAGGATTTGGGGAAAGCTTGAGAAGTGGAAAAGGTAAGGAAGGCTTACTCACCTTTCCACACTAGCCAGAAAACATCTCAGTGCCTGAGATTGAGGCTAGAGATTGCCACTCTTCCCTCACTTCTAACCTCCACTTTACTTCACCTGAGCCTACTACCTACACCCTGGCAATGAGAACTTTCATAATGCAGTGCCTTCCCCTGGTCTCATTCAATCGTCTTTTGCCTGGTCTTTGCCAAAATCCCAAATCCCTTCATCACCTTGTATGTCATTTGCAGATTGAGTCTTGTTTCCTGGTGCTGCCTTATTTACGGAACAAGAAAGCTCCTTCTGTACCCATCACTTTGAAGAGTCTTTTGGAAAACGAGGTTTAGGGGTAAGGAACACCTAAAATACACAATACTCATAAGTGTCCTGATATTGACAATACATTTCACCATGGAAAACCAGTTGTAGAGAAAATGTTGCTTCTCTGAGATGTCTTCTTTAAAAAAGGAAAAGTATCAAAGTATCATGTTGTACATTACAAATATATACAATTTCTGTCAATAGAAAATTAATTAATAAAAAACAAAAGAGGATCAGGATAGAAGAAACAGTGAGGGACAAACATATCTGAATCTTAAAGTCCAGCAACTGGGTTCTCTCTTCCTATGACCTCATCCTGTTGAAATTCTCCATCTCTTAGTTTCTCTTTCTCTGAAATCCTTCTCCTCTTCCTCTAAGACAGAATTCTTGTCACATTTGTCTGGGGAGTCTAGGCCCTAACACAGAGCCTGGCATGCAATATACACTAAATAGTGTTTGATGTATGAATTAATGTGAAGGAATAAGCTAAATTTCCTCTTGAGGACATCATGAGAAGATAAGAAGCAAATTTTAGAAAGATAATTATAAAAATTTGTACGTCTTAGAGCTGGAATGCATTCTACTAAGTGAAGTATCCCAAGAACGGAAAAACAAGCACCACATGTACTCACCATCAAATTGGTATTAACTGATCAACACATAAGTGCACATATAAGAATAACATCTATGGGATGTCGGGCAGGGGGGAGGGGGAGGAGGGGACGGGTATTTGCATACACAAAGAGTGCAATGCGCACCATCCGAGAGATGGACGCGCTTGAAACTCGGACTTGGGGTGGTGGGCAAGGGCAACATACGTAACCTAAACATCTGTACCCCCATAATACACTGCAATAAAAAAATATATATATGTTTGTACATCTAGTATGAAGCTTGGTATATCTAGAACCCAGCTTCTTTTCCCTGTAGCCAAAGGGATATATGTTAGGGCAAGACTCATGTGTCTAAATTTATATTAGACCCTGCGGCTGGTCTCAAAGATAATCAAAAACACAGACTATGCCTAGGAGGAGATGGTAATCTAATGAGACAAGTACATTACAAACGCATACATGACACAGACACAAAAATAAATAGAAGAGTGTACAGAAGAATGTGATTTCAGATTTAATAGGAGGTTTTGAGAATGACTAGGAAAGCAGATAACTAACAGGCTTGAGAGATGCTCCACGATGGGTACCACTTTGGCCCTGCTCCTTGGCTGTTTTCCACCACAATCAGTCGTCTGGCAACCTTGCAAGATCTTAATAAAAATAGCTCATAAGATTTAGTCACATAAGAAAGGCCATCAAAATGAGTGATTACAAATGTTTTGAAAGGGTCACAAACTAAGCATTTAGCATACACTTTTTAAAAATTGTCTTATCTCTTTCATCTTCAAAAAACACCAGAAGGATCCTGTCACAACCCTGACACTCTCACTCCATCCCCCCCAAATCTGTTAATACTACCTTGTGAAATCCGCACCATTGTCAGCAGTCGGATACACTCCCACAGGCTTTATTTCTTTTTTCCTTTCTTGGAGGAATAACCTTTTTCTAATCTTGTTATACACATTTCCATGCTTTCTAATCTAGTTTATACCAGATGTATTTTTGCCTGCAATTACATCAGATTTCATGACCTAAAGGACATAATTACACTATTTATGTAAATTATACACTCAAGAGATTATGTAAAACTCATCACAGTTCACAAAGCCCATTTACACATAGTCGTTGTTTTAAACTTAAGATCATTCTATGACTTGTTTGGGTAGATAATGGTATTTTTTTTCCCCGTTTTAAAGAGAAGAAAATTGAAGTTTAGAAAGGCTAAGAGAAATTCTTAAGGTTAACATAACATGTAAATGGTAAGTAATTCTTTAAAACCATGTGTCTGCCTCTAAAACAATAATTACCCTGTTCCTATGTATGGGATGTGCAATTGAGAAAAAGGGAGAGAGGTGGTAGCTCTTTCCTCGTGCCCTTGCACAGTAGTCTGGAGGTCAAGGGATGCACTAAACTCAATGTACCATCGTAGCAAGAACTCCATTAATAACCCCTTACTTGTCATTCTACTTTCCCCACTAGACAATGGCACTTCTCAGGACTGGCTACATAATTTGCAAGAATCAATACCCTGTTCTTAGGGTTTTCCGATTGCAAAACTGGAGAGAAGATTTTAAAAATATATTCTCCTGAGATTTTATTATTAACTCTTTAGGTATCCTTTTTAATTTTTGGATGATTTTGTTTCTCTCATACCGTCAGAAATCCAGTGTTTCTTAGTACTGTCATTAACCTGGGCAACATACCAGATCCACCTTCTCTAGGAAGGAACGCTACAAACTTCCCTTTTTTTTTGCCATTTTTCCCATTATACTAGAAAGAGGCAAATAAATGAATTCACACTAAGACATCAATGATAGTAGTTTGAGGGATGGCTTCCTCTTTTCATGGCAAAGGTATTTCTTCCGTGAATCTTTAATTGGGTCATTTCAGACATCAGTGACACGGTGCAAGGATAAATATTTGGAAATGGTTAGCCTTTCTAGCAACCGCTAGCCTAAGCCTCACCATAACTATTAATTAGATAGATATTTTCAAGTCTACCACCCTAGGTTTAGATTAATAATTTGTTTATATTGCTTTTAAAATAAAGAATGCTGTTTTTTAAAACGTTTAGACTCTTAACACTGAAATATTGTCTTAATAAAAATAATAAACTGTCATTGACAAATTACTTTTCCATTCAACATGTTGTAAGAGAAACTGTAAAAGACAGAGTAAAGAGACTGATCACTGTGGAAGTCCCCAGCAAGCTCAAAGGAAATAAATGGCCCCTTTCTCTCAGTCATTTGAAGCCTTGCTTCTATTAGGTTTTAGAAAATGCACAAAGAAAACAATATTTCAGAGAAGGGTCCGACTGGGGGTAAATTAGTACATTTCTTAGAACTCTGGCACCCTGTGAGTGACAGCACATGCTACTGTGAACCTTGAGTTCCATTTCTGAACCAGTGTCCAGCACAGCCTCTGAAGCCATCTGCTTCAGCCCTGAAAATAACCAGAGATGACTGAATTATCGGAACGCTTTTTTCCTACTGTTTTTATTAGAAAAACATTTCCACCCTAATCAATCTCTGTGTTTTACCTCAGGCACGAATTTGACAAATGTCCTAGGTTTGATTCTTTAGTCCACACGGTGTACTCGATATCCCCAGGTAAGTGGTATTCGACATTGGAGAAGTTTCAATGCACATGCAACAGAATCCTATCAAGTCGCATTTGCTTTGCTCTCTGTTCACAGGAGGGAAAGGACGCCTGCTAAATAAAACCCCAGGGGCCTGGAGACAAAGAAGCCGTGACGGTGGATTTTCCTTGTCTTATCGCTTTCAGCATCCTCTTTACTCACTTAGATGCTTGAGGTCATATAATTTTCCAATATCCTATTTATTGTGTTTTCTTGCCTCTTTAGATTGTTCTCTGTGGCTCTCCTGATTGTCTGTATCTGATGGCTGAGGTGCGTCATCTAAAACGTGTGCTCAGACAAGTGGTGAAATCGGAACATCTGAAAACACAGAAATATTCCTGGCAGATTTATGTTTCAAAGAGGATCTTCTTTGTTCCAATTAAGCAAGACTATTTGAAGAAAGATGGCTAAAACATTGTTTTCATAGAGACATTTTTTAAAAATGTCTTAAATAAAGCAAAAAAAGAAAAAAGAAAAGAACGTGGGGGTGATATGGAAAGATATCACTTACTAAGTCATTGCATTTAGAAATCTTGGAGACACATATTAAATTGCCTTGTTTCTGAAGTGGATAGTAGCTCTGTAAAAATCCTCCTGTGACTTTTTTCATTGCCTTCATTCAATTTTATATTGTTTTGAAGGTCCAGGCAGAGAGGATATGTAATTGGATATTTGGTGAATGCACAGGAGTGAAATTGTGTCCAAAGTTATTAGCTTATCTTAGTTTGAAGAGCAGGGAGAACATTTTATTTCATCTAACTTTTTATAGCGATCAATTAATCCTCTGCTTCAAGGATGACAAGCGTGCCTTTATTCATTCTCATGGAAACATTGACATCTAGTGGGTCACTGCATTAATGCAGGGCAGCTCAAAGGCTGGGGAAAAGCCCCAAGTCTTGGAGGATGTTCAGCATAGTATACACCCTGATTAACTAATTTGGTCCTTTGATCTCACTAGCTAGCTCCTGCTTTTAATTGTGGATTTTAAAAATGATTCAAAAAAAAGTTTTAGAAAACAAAATTAACATACCTAACCAATAACTTTCATACATCTTGTAAGTAAATTCTTAAGGATTGTTTTAGCTGAAGATCTGATTGTTGTTTGTAGGAACTAAAATTCATAACGGTTCACTGAGGTTACCAATGATAGAAAAAAACTCTTAGTGTCTGGAGACCTACATAGTCTGGCACAGTAGTTCTTAAACTTTTTTAGATGAAGAGCTTTTAAAAGGGAGATGTAATGCACGTTCGGCTTACTAGGACCTGCAAGTCCTGTAGCCTTCGGCTGACAGCCATTGGAACCACAAAAGACTAATACGTTGATTACAAAAACACTGAACTTGAGCAAATATTTCAGTTCTGGGGGGCAGGAGATTTGATAGATCTTCTTTGTGCTGCAAGACATTTAATCTGTGTTCACCTTTATACTTTGTACTTCAAAAAGCTCCTTCAAAGCAAAATGCCTGGATTAACTTCCTGTGGTCACACTAGGAGAGAAAGCTTACAATGCCTGCTTCCTGGCATGCAGTTCTCCTGGAGTGCGGGGGTACGAGGCTCGGGAGAGGAGTGCAAGTACATACTTGATTACCACCATCCAAGATACCCCATAAATCCAGCGCTGGATCATCTGACCTTCATCCTTCCCTCCACCGCCACCCCAGGCTGCTGGAGATTATGAAACAAGAAGCCTTCCTGAGTAGTGCCCTTCCCCCAAGCCCCCAAACACTTAGCTGTGATAGAAGAAGCTCCTTAGGAATCCATTTCTAGTTGATAAGAGAAAGAGTAGGAGGCAGTTTCCACATCTTTGAAAAAATCTGTTTATTTCCGATGTATCCTTTATAAATGTGGGACTATCTAGTTCTTTAACCCTTCCATATATCTTTCCTTTGAAATGGATAAAGTAATGACTTCAAAAGCATTCTTTACTATTCTAGAGAGTTTTCCCTTCCAACCCTTGGCTCAAACATTTAACCAAGCTAGAAATAATTGTCACATGAAAGCAACTGGGTTTGGTGCAACAGAATTTTTGATGAGGATAAAGAGAAAGAGACATGAGTGTCCATGGATGGTAAAATGTTTCCTCCAGAGTATCCTGATGAATCTAAAAGAAAGGTGCACATGTTTTCCAATTAAGAAAATGCCTGCTGAGCAATGGGTAATGCCATATGTCTGAGTCTCTTAAATAGAAATGAACAGTCAGAAGCTTTGTGCTAAAAAAGAAAAAGAGGTTGTTATTGCTTGTGTCCTGGTAACAAGGACTTCCAAAATATCATCACTGCAGTTCTATTACTTCCAGTATTATCTTAAGTGTACTTGAACTGTTTAATGGCGATGTCCTAATTCTATAATTAATTTAAGCAAATTTACCCTTTTCTACTCTGCCTCTAAAAACACCATTTTCTCATTCAAAAGGAGAACCCAGTAGATTCCCAGCATAGTTTTAAGTGATTTTTAATCTTCAGTAATAAAGTCCTGTGCCTCATACTTCACCACCGGCCTATCAATTTCTCCTCACAAACCCTTGAGGGATGAAATCAAAAGCCTTTTGAAAATCAGAACAAACTCCATCTACTGCTTCACCTTTTCCTTATTCTTTTCTGAGCAATTTGAAAGATTTGCTCAATAAATGTTAAATGAATAATAAAGGTCAGAGAAAGGTCATAATTTCTTTTGAAAGAGGCACATTCTCTTAAACCCATCAAACTAGAATTTTCTAACTAGAGGGGAAATATGTAGCCTCATTAAGAAAGAATTCTCCTTTCATTTTTCTACTCAGGGCACAGAATCATATTGTGCTTGTGTAGGTATTTATACAGAACCATATTAAAAGGGTTCTTTAACTCAACCCTTTGATATGAAAAAAATGATAGAAGGGTTTATTGCAAACCCATAATGAAAACTAGACATAGCTTACAATATATAGGACAATTAACAAAGACTATTGGGTAGGTCCAATACCTCTTTGTTAAAGGCCAATGCAAATCTTTTACCAGTAAAGTTAAGGAAATGAGTTAGGATTCTGCCTAGGGCCTTCTTGGTGGGTGCCATCTTGCTATTGCTCCATTAGGGGTTGTGCCATGACCTTTAACATGCAGACAGGAGCTTTGCTTAGGTACTGCTTAAGATAACAAAAATAATAGATAATGTTAGAGTATACTATGTAATTTTATAAGTGTGATATAAATAATATCCTTCATCCAGGGTTTACTGTGGTAAGTTTTTAATAAACACTACATTGTTAATATTTTGTTTAGTTCTCGCCTAGAAAAACATAAGCTTTATGGAGGCAAAGACATCTTTTTCTGATTTGAAATGGATAAAGTAATAACTTTAAAAGCATTCTTGGCCGGGCGCGGTGGCTCACGCCTGTAATCCCACTTCTCTGGGA
>RJWJ010012736.1:24262-41453 GCA_004363605.1 Indri indri
CCTTCATCCAGGGTTTACTGTGGTAAGTTTTTAATAAACACTACATTGTTAATATTTTGTTTAGTTCTCGCCTAGAAAAACATAAGCTTTATGGAGGCAAAGACATCTTTTTCTGATTTGAAATGGATAAAGTAATAACTTTAAAAGCATTCCGGGCGCGGTGGCTCACGCCTGTAATCCCACTTCTCTGGGAGGCCGAGGCGGGTGGATTGTTTGAGCTCAGGAGTTCGAAACCAGCCTGAGCAAGAGCGAGACCCCGTCTCTACTAAAAATAGAAATAAATTAATTGGACAACTAAAAATATATAGAAAAAATTAGCCGGGCATGGTGGCACATGCCTGTAGTCCCGGCTACTCGGGAGGCTGAGGCAGGAGGATCACTTGAGCCCAGGAGTTTGAGATTGCTGTGAGCTAGGATGACGCCGCGGCACTCTAGCCCAGGCAACATAGTGAGACTCTGTCTCAAAAAAAAAACAAAGGCATTCTTTTCTATTCTAGAGAGTTTTCCCTTCCAACCCTTGGCCCAAATACTTAACCATGCTAGAAATAATTGTCACACGGAAGCAACTGGGTTTGTTACAACAGAACTTTTGATGCAGATAAAGAGACGTGAATGTCCAACTGCATCACCAGTGCCTGGAACAGTGACTGCTATGTAACTTGTTGAGTGAATGAATAAGTAAATATTGGAGGTGTTTTGACAGATGAAAAAACAAAGGCTCAACAATGTTGTCTTGCCTCAAAGTTATCAGAGAACAACTCCCTTATCCAAGGTCACACAGCTAGTACATTTTGGGGTTGAGGCATAACTCAGTTCTACCTAACTTCAAAAGTCAAAGGATATATTTCAAAGTAATGAAGTTTGTTGATACAAAAAGCATGGCTTTCCTCCAGATATAATCTGTGAATTGTCAGCCTATGTCTCTCATGTGAGTGGAACACTTGACTTCTCAGTGTTCTGCACAGCAGATTCCATTCTCTCCTCTGCTATTAGGATGTTTGGAAGCATTTTAAAGTCCTTCATTGAAACACTCTTCCTACTTGGTGCCCAGCTGAATGTGCTCACCCATTGGTGCAGTTGACATTCTTACATATCACCATTAAACACCATCTCACAGCAATAGCTCAGGGCATTATATAATTTTTCATGCCAGATATCATATAGGTTTTATTGGATCCCTCTTTTCTCTCCGTTACTTACATTCTTTACATTGGATTTTTTTTTTCACAACTTTTCTTGCTCCTCCCCAAACTAGCTTCTTATCTTCAACTATTTTGAAAGATACAAGCTACATTCAGACACGGAATGATATTCAAACCAAAAATCTTGTGTTCAATATTATGACTTAAGCAAAACACTAGGAAGCCGTAAAGAATATGTTTCCTGGCAGATTTGCTTGTGGCTCTCTGTCTTCTCACCTCCTGCAGTGAAACGTGGAAGGAGCCCTCCCTGCTGTGTAGCTGGGTCCTGGCTGACCCTTTACTGCCGTGTGATTTAGGGCAAGTGCTTTATCCGCACAACTTTAATTCTTTCAACGTGAAAAACCTACCTTCGGGGCTATTGTAATCATTGAAAAATTTTAAATTGTTTTATTCAACACTCAACTTAAAAAATTCAAAAACACAAAAGAATATTTAGTGAGAAGTAAATCTTCCACCCACCCCCATCCTCCAACCCTGAAACCAACCACTGTTTCTTATGTATCCTTCCAGAGAAATCCTTTTGCATATTCAAGCTAATACAATGTTTATTCATTTTTTAACATCAAAAGTAGTTTCTTATACACGATTTTCACATTTTTTCCGTATTGATTTTTTAAGGTCTTTCTATATATGAGAGTTCACCAAAAGCTTACTCATCCTTTTGAAAAACTGTATGAGATTATTTCTGTACCTTACAGAATTATTTTAAAATAAATTTTGAAGGACAAACAGGTGAAAATACTCAAACTAACAATAATAATAATAATAAAACTAATAATAATAAAGGGATAGTTGGCCTACTCAGCTGTCTGAATCTCCAAATATACTCTAAAACATTAAGCAAAAGAGTTCAATACTAGTGTAAGCTTACAAACAGCACATAAAAAAGATTTCATGTATATAAAGATTTGGCAAATGATAAAATCAATGTAATAAATTGGATATTTGGAAAACGTTAAATTAGATCAGTATTACATTCCAAATATATTTCAAATGTAAGGAAAAGTTAAATGTAAGAAAATGAAATCATAAAAAGGGAAAAAGAAAATACCCCTTATTTATTTTGCAGCACAATTCACAATAGCCAAGATATGGAATCAATCAAAGTACCCATCAACAAATGAATAGATAAAGAAAATGTGGTATATATACACAATAGAATATCATTCAGACATAAAAAAGAATGAAATCCTGTCATTTGCAGCAACATGGATGGAAGTGGAGGACATTACGTTAAGTTCAATAAGCCAGGCACAGAAAGAAAAATATCACATGTTCTTACTCCTATGTGGGAGCTAAAAAAAAAAGTTGACATCATGGAGATAGAAATACAGTCAGATAGAAAGAATAAGATATAGTGTTAAATAGCACAGTAGGGTGACTATAGTTAACAAGTTATAGTATATTTCCAAATAGCTAGAAGAGAAGATGTGGGATGTTTCCAACACATAGAAATGATAAATGTTTGAAGTGATGGATATGCTAATTACCCTGCTTGATCATTACACATTGTATGCATGTATCAAAATATCACATGTACCCCATAAATTTGCACAATTATTTGAAAAAATGCCAAATCTAAAAAAAATGTAAACATCTACCTGAATTTTCAGCTAGTAAGGTTTTGTAAGCATAAAATCAAAATTAATAAACATAAAGAAAAAATATGATAGATTTGACTATGCAGGTAGTAAACATTTTGTTACATCAGAAAATTAATGAGCAAATTAAAAAGTAAAATCCTGAAACGTGGTGGACAAATGGCTGACAACCTTTACATAGAAAGAGATCTCACTAATGGTAAGAAAAATGTAAGCCACCAAATATAACCGAAAGCAAAGTACATGATGTGGCAATACACTAAAGAAAAACATACATATTGCCAATAAGCATTCTTAAAAGTTGTCCAACTTGCCAGTAATGCAAAATGGTAAATACTGTTAAAAAGAACAATGAATACCATTTTTTCATCTGCAAAGTTGGGAAAGATAATTAAATGCACATCCTCAGTACTGGCAAATGTTCAGTGAAATAGATGTTCTCATATGCTTACCACCATTCTGAAGGGTAATTTGACATTATGATTCAAAAGCCTTAAAGTGGTGAATTTTTTATCTTGTGTTTTTATATGTAAGAATATATTCTAATAAAATAATCAGATGTGTACAAAAAAATTATGTACAAGGATATCCATATAACATGGTGAAAAGTTCCAAACAACTTGCATGTCCATCAGTAATATGTTAGTAGATACATATTTTGCTATATTATACACCTACTAAAATCACATTTTACAGAAAATGTAATGACAAGAGAAGTTTCTCAAAAGATATAGTTAAATTTAAAAATCGCATTATAAAACATCATATATCATATAAATCCAATTTAAGCATATGTATAAACATACAGATATCTTCTGTAAAACAATGAGCTTTTACACAAACTGTTAACACTTTTCAGGGTGAATGATAAAGAATTTCTTTTACATTTTGTACAGAAAAGTATTATCTTTATAATTAGGTAAAGTCAACAAATGTTATTTTTAAAATTAGAATCAGAGCAAACATCTATTACTCAGATATTTATCTAATATTATTCAAGTGTCACATTATTTGTACTAGCCCTTACTGAATGTTGCTTGGCTATAAATTTTCTTTTAAAAACAAACAAACATTGTTTCCAAGCATTTTCAGGAAATCTCTATGCTCTAAAATTAAAGTCCAAAAGTATCCCCTAGGAGGGTCTAAGTATAATTAACGTTTCTGCTTTGCTTTGAAGCAGCTGTTTAGATGTTTTTCAAAAGTAACTGTTGTGTACACAAACACTGCTAAAGCTCAATTAAGAAGTTGGCTTCAGTTAAAATGCCAGTAAGGGAGAGAACGTAGATAAAAAGACTAGGATGGTTCATGTTGTTATCTGTAGGCGATAGCCATGGGATTTGTCAGCCTAAGTTGGTGTTTCTGCCTCAGCCCATGATAGCTAGGAAATCACATGTTACAGTTCCACCTTTGGCAAAAAATCAAGAATGAGGCTGGTAATCTAGATCATGAATTCATTTCAAAACAAATCACAATTTTTTACCATCTAATTTTTCAGTTTCTTTTCACTTTTTTTGAGAAAACCCATGATTTAGTTGCATTACTGGAATTGGCAACAGAGCCAGTCATGCACAAGAAACCATCACTAATGTGTTTAAGCATCCTTAAATCTGTTTCTATTTCATGTCTTTCACTTTATTAGGACAATCAACTCCACTCTGGTTTTCCAGTACTGCTCATCAGGGTTCAATTCCCCAAAGCAAATAAAATTGAGGTCTCTGTTATCAAGAGATCCTCCTGGTCTTCTGCTGATACCCAGTTACCTAAAAATTTGCCGGTACTAAGGTTAGTAATGCTTGCCAGCCCACTTTACATCAAATATTAATATTTCTTAACTGGCATTTCTTGACTGACTGATATTTGATAGCTGGTATCAGTATCTGTCAACCAAAATATGTTGTGGTAGATTCCTGCTTAAAATGAGAAAAAGTAGATTTTGGCAGACCAAAGCTGGCACTGAGAACACAAGAAAAGCCAGATAAAATATGGTAATCATCTATTAGAAGTAAGCACACTGCTGTAGCAGAAATAAAAATTAGGAGGGCCATAACTCTAGAGAGGGAAGAACGCAACAGAAATAAATACAATTCTGCAGTCACTTTTACCCTGGGGACATTTGCCAATTTTGTGCATGGGCAAAAGGATGAATGTAATGGTTCATTTTATGTCTCAACTTGGCTGAGCTAAAGGATGCCTAGATACCTGATAAAACATTATTTCTGGATGCATCTGCGAAGCTGTTTCTGGAAGAGATTTGCATTTGAATCAGTCAGTAAACTGAGTAAAGAGTAGACTGAGTAGACTGAGTAGACTGAGTAAAGAAGCTCCATCCTCACCAATATGGGCAGACATCGTGCAATGCATGGAGGGCCCAAACAGAACAAAAAGGTAGTGGAAGTTAAATTATTTCTCTCATTTTCTGATCTGGGACATCCGTCTTCTCCCACCTTCAGACATTCGAGCTCTTGGTTCTTGGGCCTTTGGACACCAGGAGTGATACCTTCCTATGCCTCTTCTCATGCCTTTGGACTTACTGGAAGTTACACCATCAGCTCTCCTGGTTCTCAAGTTTTCAGACTCAAACTGAATTATAATGCTGGATTTAGATTATATATATGGAGTGTGTATATATATAATTTGTGTTATTTATTTATATCATGGGTACTGTTTATCTGGAAAACTCTGACTAATACAGTATAAATATAAATTTTACACTCAGAGAGGGATACTACAAAAGGACAGGGGGAAAAAACTAAGTTTTGGTGATGATATGGGAAGTCTAAGGCATATTGCTAGGTTGGCTCTCACGACAATTACCAAATTCTTGAGCAGTAACAGGCCAGAAACTAAAACCTAACCAGAAAGCTTCTAAAAGACTAAGTAACATTTTGACAGTATCATTAAAAGATATCATTAAGCAAGTAAAACAACCCACAAACTCAGAGAAAATATTTGCAACACATATCTTCAACAAAGATTTATGACCACAGTATACAAAGAACCTCTACAAATCAATAAGAACACATGATACAGTCTAATTGCAGGACAAAAATAGGGAAAATACATGAGCAAATGCTTCACAAAAGAACACATTCATTTGGCCTATAATCGTAAGGAAAGGTGCTCAGCTTCATTAAGCATCAGGAAAATGAGAATTCAACTCATAAAGCAATATTACTACATACCAAAAAAAAAGCTAAAATAAAAAAGTGCAATAATTCCACGTATTCATAAAGCTGTAGAGCAACTGGAACACTTATACATTACTGATGGAAATATAAGTTAAAAAAAATGCTTGGCAGTATCTACTAAGGCCAAGCTACGTAGATCTTTGACCCAGCCAGGTATAAACTCTACAAAAATGCGTAAGTATTCTCCAAAAGACATGTACAAGAATGCTCATACCAGTATCATTCATAATACCCACATATAGGAAGCTCCCCAAATATCCAACAACAGTAGACTAAATAAATAAATAGTAGCATATTTATACAATGAAAACTATTCAGCAGTGAGAATGAACTGTAACTATATGCAACAACACAGATACAAGTCACAAATATAATGTAGAGCAAAAGACACTAGACTCAAAAGAGTGCATATGTTATTTTATTAATGTAAGTTCCCAAAACAGGCAAAATTAGTCTGTGGAGTCACAATTCAGCATAGTGGTTACTCTTAGAAGCCTAGAAAATGTAAAGGGGCAAAGGAGCCCTTCTGGGATCAAAGTGAGGTTCTGTTTCTAACCTGGGTGCTGTTCTATATTTCAATTAAAACTTTACATCAAGGGATGTGTGTGTGTGTGTGTGTGTGTGTGTGTGTGTGTGTGTGTGTGTGTGTATGAAAAGGAGCTGCTATTAGCTAGCCCTAGATAACTGCCTTAGACTGAGAGTAATATCAAAATCTCAGTCAGCATTCAATTCATCTTTTAGACATACACAGTGGGTATATTTTTGTCTATCAAACTATTAACAGATATTACATAAATACCTACTTGCTATGCTAGTGGGAAAAACTTAAGTAGAGGATATATCCCCAATTTCATGATATTTACAGGGTACTTATAATCCACTTTGGGAAGGCATTCTCCCCAAATTGGGTATTAGAAATAAAATAATTAGCAAATAGAGTTTGAAATTAAAAAGCTAAACTCTCTCTGTCTCTCTTTGGGTGTGTGTGGATGTGTGTGTGTCTGCCTTTTCTCCCTCATCTCCTACCCCTAAACATATATACATACATATATATACACATATATATATTTTTTTTCTTTTAAGAGTGGGCTAATATTAATTTTGTGCAATCTTGAATCTTTAGAGTTTTCAGCTAATTCAATTTGGCTCCAACCACCAAGGTATCCTTTGAAGATAATATGTCCATTTCACAGAATATGACCATAATACTTGGAAATAGCAAGACTAGGTCCTGAAAACCCATAAACTCAGAGCAGCAGGGAATAGGAATGATCCTATTGTAGGATTCTATGATCTTGTTAAGTCTTCTCTGAAACAATCCCCTTCTTAACCATCAATGGAATCAATGCTCTGCTGGGTCCTTGCCAGGTCCCACAAACGACTGAGTACACGGATTCCTTTGACTTTCCCCTTCGTGCCACAGGTTCTGCTCCTCCTCAAACTCCACCATTGTCAGATTCCACTGCCACTCTGGCCAACGAGATATGTTCTGGTTTGGAAAGCTACTGTCACTGGGCTAGGCCGCTAGCTTGTCTTGTCTCCACATGCATGTACCATTGCTGGCCAACTGATACCCAGATGCCACTCACAGATATTCTGATTCAATTGGTCTAGATACTGGGGCAAGACCTGGTTTATCATTTTGTGCACTACTTCTTCTTTCTCTTCTCTTTCAGAGAATCTAGTTAAATATGCATTCAGCCAAGTGAAGTTGTCCCACAGCTCACTGATACACTACTCATATTTTTTTCAGTTTTTAGAAACTCTGTTTAATTTATTATAATTTCTACTGATATACCTTCAAATTACTAATCTTGCTTCTGCCTTGTCTAATCTGCTGTAAACCTCAGCTGATGTATTTTCTGTATAACACTGTAGTTTCCATCTTTAGAAATTTATTTTGGGGGTTCTTTATATACTTCATATCTTGGTCTCCCAAGACATCCAACTCTGTCCCCTCGACTCATGGCAACTATCGGGCTTTGCCTGGGTCCTTCTCCCCATGCTGTAGCCTCAAAACTTGTGAGGCAGTTACCTGGGGCAGTCTTATAGTGTTCACTTTGTTTGCTTTTCCTCCCTCAGGTGTAACTGTCCTTGTGCTGACTGATGTCCAATGTCTGAAAATTATTATTTCATCGGTTTTGCTTAGGTTTTTAGCTGTTTTAGGCAGGAGGGTAAATCCACTCACAGTTTTTTCATCTTGGCTGACTGCAGAATTTTTCTTTCACCTTGTTCAAAAAGTTTTACTTTACCCACATAGAGATGTCTTTATTTTTTTAATATAATCTTTTTCTGAATATCATTTGTTGTTCCAATCTCAATGGGAGACATTATGCTTATTTTTTTAAATATTGGAGTAAAACATAAATATAGTAAGTGCAAAAATTCCAAGCGTGCAGCTTAATCTACTTTCACAAAGTAAACACACTGACCAGCATCAAGAATAAGAAATAAAAAGTTATCAACACTCTGGAAGCTCATCTGTCACCCCTCTTATCATCTACCCTCAAGAGTATCTACCACCTAGAATCTTAGCACTGTAAAAAATATTTTGTCTATTTTTAAATTCATATAAATGAGATTATAAATTATGTACTCTTTTGACTCTGATTTCTTTTGGTCAGTATTATACTTGTGAGAATCACACATATAATTGAAATAGAGCTTTTAAAATTCTCACTGCTCTGTAGTATTCCATTACACGAATATACTAATATTTATTTATCCATTCTACTATGGTTGGACATTTGGGTAGTTTTCACTATTATGAATAATACTTCTATATACCTGTTTTGTGTATGTCTTTAACAAACAAATGTATGCATTTCTGTTAGGAAAATAGTAGTTTAATTTCTGAGTCATACTGTGTGTGTGTTTATACATATACATACACACACACACACACACACACACACATATATATATTCAGTTTTATTAGATACTGCCAACTATTTTTCAAAAGAATTATACAAATTTAAATTTCATCATCAGTAAAAGAGATTTTCAGTTGATTCACATCCTCATCAGCAGTTGGTATTTTACATTTTTCCCAGAGATTGGTAATATCACATTGCAGTTTTTAATTTGGATTTTGTGATCCTCAATAAAGTTGAAGATCTCATCATATGCTTATTGTCCAACTGGTATCGTATTATGTGGCACGCCCATTTAAGTCATTTCCCTGTTGTGCTTTCTGCCCCTCCCTTTAATTAATTGGCAGTTCTCAATATATTCTATGCAAGAATCCTTTATCAAATATATGTATTACAGATATCTTCTCCCACTCTGTGACTTATATTTTCATTCTCTTAATGGAATATTTTCATGAACAGAAATTCTTAACCTACTGATTCATTCTTGATGGTTAGTGTTTTTGTGTCTTTTTAAGTGCCTATAAGGCACTAATATACTTTCCTATTTTCTTCAAAATATTTGCTATTTTAACTTTAAAATTTCAATCGACTATTCAAGATTTATTTTTGTTTATAATGTGTGGTAGAGGTCAAGATTCATTTTTCTCATATGAATATCCAGTTAACCAAGCACTTGTTGAAAAGACCAACCTTTCTCCCATAATACTACTTATAAAATTTGTCATAAATCAAGTGACTACACATGTGTTAGCCTGTTCCTGGAACTTCTATTTGGCTCCATTGGTTTGTTTGTCCTGGTGCCAATACTACATTGCCTTATTTGCTGTAATTTTGCCATCTGGCATTGTTAGTGTTCCAGGTTTCCTCTTCTTCAAGAATTGGCTTTCAGATTTGACTATTTTGACCACTCCTATTTCCAAATACATTTTAGAATCAGTTTATCAATTTCCACAAAGTAACCAGCTGGGATTTTGGTATGACTGTTCGAATAAATTACATTGATTGATTTTTTTTTTTTTTTTTTTTTTTTTTTTTGAGACAGAGTCTCACTCTCTTGCCTGGGGCAAGTGCCGTGGCGTCAGCCTAGCTCACAGCAACCTCAAACTCCTGGGCTCGAGCAATCCTACTGCCTCAGCCTCCCGAGTAGCTGGGACTACAGGCATGTGCCACCATGCCCGGCTAATTTTTTTCTATATATATTTTTAGCTGTCCAATTAATTTCTTTCTATTTTTATTAGAGACGGGGTCTCCCTCTTGCTCAGGTCTCAAACTCCTGAGCTCAGAACGATCCACCCGCCTCGGCCTCCCAGAGTGCTAGGATTACAGGCGTGAGCCACCGCACCCCATTGATTGATTTTTAATGTTAAACTAACCTTGCATTCTTCAGATAAACCCTGCTTGGCCATGATGCATTATCTTTATTTATTACTGGATTCCATTTTATCATTTTTATTCTTAAGGATTTTTGCATCTGTGTTTGTAAGGAATATTGACCTACAGTCTTCTTTTTCTCTCATAGTGTCTTTTAGTGTGTGTGTGTTTGGGTACTATTTGCTTTATAAAATGAATTGGAAGTATTCCTCCTCCTTCTATTATCTGGAGGACTTTTTGTAGCATGCAAACATTTGGTAGAATTAATCAGGGAAGCCATCTCTGCTTGGAGTTTTCTTTTTGCTTTAATAGAAGACTATTTAAGTTATCTAACCTTTCTTGAATTAGCTTTGGTAAATTATGACTTCCTATGAATTTGTCCATTTAATCTCTGCCATCAAATTTATTGTAGTAAATATGTTCATAATATTTCCTTATTAGCTTCAAGGTCTGTATAATCTATAATGGTGCTGTTTTTTGCCCTGATATTTGTCATCTGTGTCTAGAAGTTCATCAGTTTGATCTTTCCAAGAACCAGCATTTGACTTTATCGATTTTCTCTATTTTTTAAATTGCTTCTTCTTTAGGTCTTAACTTTATTATATGCTTCCTTTTTCTTGCATTGGATTCACTTTGCTTTTATTTTGCTATTATCTTAGGATAGAACATTAAATTACTGAGTTCAAAATTTTCTTCTTTTCAAATATAAGGATTTTATGCTATAGATTTTCTTTCAAGCACTGCTTTAGCTGCACACTATAAAGTTTGAAATGTTTGGATTTTCATTAAATTTAAACTGTTTTCTAATTTCCCTTATGAATTCTTTGATGCCAAAGTTGTTTATAAATACATGGTTTAATTTCCAAATATATGAGGATTTTCCTTACATTTTTCTGTTATTTATTTCTAACAAAAGTCCATTATTCAGATTTAACAGCCAAGAATATCTAACAAATATCTCAGTAGATTTTTTATATGCACTGTTGTTTGTTATTAATTATTGAATAATCTATGTTGAACAAAACAGATTTGCTGTTTATTAATTTTGAAAAAAATCTCAGCCATTATCTATACAAATAGTTATTCTGCTTAGCTTTCTTTTCTCCATCTGAGATTCCAATTAGTTAATATTTTAGACCATTGATACTGACCTACAGCTCTTGGATGTTATGTTGGTATTTTGTAGCACTATTTTTTCCCTTTGTGTTTCATTTTGGATAATTTCTGCTGACTTATGCCCAAGCTCACTTTTTTTCCTCAAGTGTGTCCAATCTGCTGATCAACCCATTGAAGGAAATCTTCACCTCTAAGAGCTCATTTTTCTTAATTTCTAATATTTTATTTGTCTTTAAAAATAGTGGTTTTCTCTGCTGAAAGTCCACGTCTGCTCATATATTGACCACAGTTTTATTAAATCTTTTAACATATTAATTATGGTAATTTTAAACTCTTGTCTAATTATTCTAACAACTGGATCATCTCTGTATCTATTTCCGTAGATTGTCTTCTTATAAAGAGTCTTTTTCCCCCGCTTTTTGTGAGTCATGCAATTTTTGATTGAATGTTGAACATCACATATCAAAGAACAATAGGATCTAATACAGATAGTATTTATTCCCAGAAATGATTTCCTTCAGCCTGTTAGTGGAGGGAGAGTTTGATTCAATCTAGTCATTAACTGAGCTGGGTTTGGCTTCTTTGTTGTTGTCATTATTCTCAGAGCACCACAATCTGCAAATGCGGGTCATGGTTGGGCTGTCATTTTCTTCTGCTTAGGGCCAGGGATGCTGGAGGACTTCTGATGTTCTTGCTCTACCCTCCCTTTTAGCAATTCCTGAAGGCCTGAGGCCCAGAAGCGGTCTCACTATACCCTTTCTCCATCCATGAGTTGCTGCTGCTTTTTCCTTGGTGCTAGTTTTGTGGTGGGGGTAAGGAGGGTTCTTGTTCTCCTGGTTCAACCTCAGGCTAAGGGAAATCTTCTTCATCTGGGCCTTGTGGGTGAGGCCTTTTCAGAACTTCTTCCTCTTCCGCTTCCCATAGCAGCCAAACTCTTTTTTAAAATCTGTGCAAATCTCGGTCAAGAGATAGTTTCCTGACCCTCTACACCTGGTAACATATCTCTGCTTTGTACTGATGCATGTTTTGGCCCAAGAGGTTTTCCTGTTCCTTCATCAGCATTCCTGATTGTAAGAGGTTTTTTTCTGTCCTTCCACAGTAGATTAATGCTCTTATTTCATGTAGGAGAAGGATCTAGGGAAGTGGGAAGTGTTTTCTGCCTGTCATGCAGGGGCATCATCACTTCCCACACATCTACACCACCATAGGTCAGGACTGGGGGCCTCTCCAGTCTCTTGTCTTGCACCAATATCTCTGTGAGCACCTGGTACAGGCTCCTGAAGAAAAGTTTGCGAGCTGGGGCAAACTCCTCTGTGTCTGGGTCTCTCAGTTTATCCAAACTGAAATCTCAGCTCACTCTTGGCCTTTAAGAGGCATTTACAATTTTAGCTGATTTTTTCTTACATGCTTCTGTGATAGCTATTTATTCTTCCTGTGCTCTGCCAAAGTTGAAAAGTTTGTGTCAGCTCTCCCCGAGCCAAGACGTCTGCTACTCTTCAATATCCAGTTTTCTTCATTGTCTGTTACCTCAGCACTCAGCTGGCTTTAATAAAAGTTGCAATTTTCTAGATTATCTGGCTTTTTCTTATCATTATGGTAGGAACAGCATTCTTTTTCAGCTCTTGGCTTTCCTAAGTGGAAATAGGACTTACCTGCTAGGATTTTGATTGGAATTAAAAACTACAGATTAATTTTAGAAGAATTTCATCTATATGATATGAGCCTTTCAATTAACAATGATTTAATGTAAGAAAATTTTAGTGATTAATATATAAAGCCATTGCTATTATAATTCTATTAATAGAATACTATAAATATGCACATTGACTACTACCGGGGAAAGTTTCCCTTACCGAAGTCTAGATCTCCTCTGGGGTGATGAGGTGGCAGAGGCAGGCGCGAATGTGGAGAGAAGATAGTGATATCCTCTTTCTTCTCATTTCACCAGCATCATAACACCTGCTCAAAGACAAACAGCTACTAGTGAATGGCAGATATAAGACTACAACACTGGTCTTATTGGCCAGGGGTCTTTCCATTACACATTACACATAATAATATACTTTGAATAGATCTCTTGGATTTTTTCTCTTTTATAATAAGAAATATAATTGCACAAATTTTTCAGAATGTCAAACATGTCAATAAATTCATGACTTTTCAAATTTCTAATGTCTATTCCTATAGCTAAAACCTTGAACCTTGGATATTTGTGCTGAATCCTTTGACAAAAAGAAGTCTTTACTTTTATAGAGTTTGTTCGTATTTGTCTTTTTTAGTGCTCTCACATGAGCCTATCATTTATGTCACTTTGCTTCTTATATGAATTATAGGTAGTCCTTGGAATCTCACCCCTTGAAAAATTGTCATTTCTTGTATCAGAATTTTAGCAAAATGCTTTTGAAATTAAACAATGTGGCAGGCCCTTGCCATCCTGTACTTGAATTTGAAGTCATTGAAATTAAAAGACTAAGACTAGATTCTAAATTAATTAGGTGATCATCTTATCACTCAAGTGAATGAGGCCAGTGTCATGTAAGAACCTCAATAGCTTAGGCTAGAAATAAGGATCCAGATGCGAGGAAAAGGAAACATAAAAACCAGTAATGGGACAAATTTCCTTACGGAAGGACAAATCCATGGTCGGGGGAGGGGAGATGGTAATAGCAACGAATGAAGTGAAATAAAGTAACTGTTGTCTGAACATTTATCCAGAATTTCCACTTTCTTTCAAAATAGTAAATGAAAGTTTTCCAACTTTTTATTTATATTTATGGACTTCTGATGAACTGTTTCCCAAAGGAAAGGAAGAGTGGATCCAAACATGATAGTAAGTAAATTTAGTAATTTGCCCAAAAAACCCAGTGACTTATGACATAAGATTTCAATCAGGCTATCTAACTCTGGAGCACAGTTTTGCAAAATATGGCTTATAGACCAAAACTGACCTGCCACTTGTTTTTGTTAACTAAAGTTATATTGGGATACAACTATGTCCATCTCATCATCCATGTACATCCATAGAGATACTTTAAACTGCAAATTTAATCTTATAGTTATTTACTGCTTAAAACCTTCCACAGGCTTCCTACAGCTCCAAAATCCTTTATATGATTACAACCCAACCCAGCTGGATTCCTTGCCTACTGCCCAGGAGGAAGCCAATATACTGAGACAGCAAGGGTTGCAGTAGAGAAAGAGTTTAATAACACGAAGTGCCAAGTGAAGAGACGGGGGAAAATTTTCAAATCCATCTGCCTGAGAATTTGGGGGCTAAAGTTTTTAAAGGTAGTTTGGTGGACAAAGGGCTAAGGAATTGGGTCTGCTGATTGGCTGGGGATGAATTCATAGAGTTGGAAAATGGAAATTATCTTTTTGCACAGAGACAGTTACTGAGTAGAGGGTTACAGGACCTGTTGAGTAAGTTCTCACACATGGCCACTTGTCTGGTTGGTGTCTGTTGGTACCCATGAATGCAGAGTCTGGAAGATATCTCAAAGACCAGTCTTAGGTTTCACAATAGTGATGTCATCTATAGAAGCAATTGAGGAAGTCACAGATCTATGATTTCCTTGGGAAATACTCAGACACCCAAGTTCCACCTGTTCCCATAAAACTCAGAAGATCTATTACCAATAGTGATCATGCTACCATTTATTTTGTTTGTGGTATACATCAAGTAAACTACAGCCCATAGACCAAATCCGGACTGACTATGTACAGTTCATGAGCTAAGAATAGTTTTTACATTTTTATATAGTTGAAAAAAATTGAAAGAAAAGAAATGTCTTATAACATGTAAAAAATATGATATTCAAATTCCATCATCCATAAATACAATTTTATTGTAGCTCAGCCACACTCATTTGTTTATGTATTGTCACACACTGGGGAAGGTATTGTAGATACAATGATGAAAGAGAAAGGACTATCTCAGTCCTCACGGACCCACAATATCTTCCCCAATGTACGGTTCATAGGAAGCACTCAATAAGTATTTGTGCCAGGAATAATGTGTGAATAAGGACGTGAAACTGTTTTTCCCAAGAATCAGTTGCAATTCAGCACAGAATCCAGACAGATTTACCAGTTTCTAGCCAAGTTATTCTTTGCTACTCAATCGGTCCTGCTTGCCTATGATTGCAGAACAATATTATTCTTAGAGTAATCATGAAATACAAATTCCTTCCAATTTCTACATAGTCTTGGATGTCGCCTAGACTGCAGGTTTGAATATGATGAAGTGTTCATGAGAAAACTTCCCCTGTTATGCCCACAAAGAGTAAATAATGATAGAGGAGTACTTCTGCTCAAAGCTCTGCTTTAAAACAGCATTTTGAAAAGTTCAGGCACACCTCAAAAGCAAAGCTTATGGAGAAAGTATATAAAAGCAAGCAACGTGATTAACCATATCCAGATGGGAGAAAAATGTGTTGACATTTCAGCAAGAACAGCCTTCAATTCAAGCCAAAAAAAATCCCCATTTAAACTTTCTAGTCAGCCAAAATTTCCAGCTGCATGGATTCTCTTGTGAACAAACAGGCCAACACACAGAATAAGGTCACTGAAGAATGTGCCAGTAATCACAAACTGTAATTAAGCGGTAATGACCCCAACCTGAAGCTTTCTTCAGGATTAATGAATACCTGAAAAACCAGTGGCCTGAGGCAGCCCTCATTCTAGCGTGAATACCCTGGGATAAAGTGAGTGCTATAAACAAAATGTGTTTTCAGCTTAAATCATCCCCTAAACTTATCTTTTCCACTGCTATATCAGAGTTGGATTTTTATGGCATTCATTGTGAAAGACGGCCAACTTTAATCAAGAAAAGAGAAAAGAAAGATTGAAATTCAAAAACAGAGTAGAGGATTTCTTTGGGGTGGGGCCGTGGGGGTGGGTGTGAATTATATATTTAGAAAAAAGCGAAGTGAAATTATAATTATTAGTAGTAAAATGTGATGTTAAAAATGTTGTCACATGGTTCAGAGCTGTACGACAGAGTTGGGAAGCCATTCTAAGAAAGACTGCTGCACGACCTGCAACCCTGCAAAAAAAAAAAAAACCCCAGAAATTTGCCTTGAACCTTTGAACTAGGTCAAACCACAACATCCTGGAAAACAGCTGAATTTTGCCAGCACTGCAACTTTTCAACGGCAGCACCCAATGAACTGTGGACTCATGTACTAAGCCAGCTGCCCCCGCCAGCGATAATTCCTTCAAAACAACTTGTGTAATCACCTTTAACTTCCTTTTTAAAATCCCTAATCCCCGCTCTCCTCTCTTTGGAACACAGTCAGGCTTCTAGCCATATATGCGTCTCCCGCATTACCATTCCTACAATCCCAGTAAATGCCTTATCTTACTGCATTGCAGTCCGGTTTTTCACCTCTTCTTAGTCGACATTATCCATAACTATTATAATCATAATTATTATGGCTTTTAGTGCCTTGGGTTAACTGATGAGAAGAGAATAAACAAGGAGACTATCTGATTAGTAAGTAAGGTGACCATAAAAATGTTAGCCATCATTTATTTGTGGTTTAATCTCTACACTAGGCACTTAATGATATTCTGTCTCTTCTGTTGGAGGTTGAACATCATCTCCTTTGTACAGGCAAGGAATCTGAGAATAAGCAAGGTGAAATAACTTGCCCTAGGTCATCCTAATCAGTGTAGGGGTTCCTATGACTCCCAGGCCCAAACTCGAAATCACTATAGACTACGACCTTGCTGATAGGAAGGTTCTCTGTCAATCATTTACAAGTGATGTGATAGATTTGTCAGGGTAAAAATGTCAATAGGTAGATGGAGTTGTCATAGAAAATTAAAGTCATTAGCAT
>RJWJ010012737.1:0-41347 GCA_004363605.1 Indri indri
ATCCTAAAATTAGATTAATTGAATATTTATAAATTGGGTGGTATTTAAAGTGAACTAAAGGATCTATTTCATTGGTTAAGGTAACCTTGACTTGAATCTTTAATGTAAATAATTAATGCCTCATGTACTTGTTTTGGTGTTTTAGGCATACTGTCCAGAAATATACTGTTCTCCAGAAGTCAGATAGATTGAAAGGATCAAGAGAGACGGATGAGGACTGGGTGTTAAGGGAGGCAATGCTCATTCCAGGGCTTAGACACCAGCTTACTGTAGTGAGGATGGTATTCAGGGTTGGTCCCACAGATACTCCTACGTGCTTGGGAGATGAGGCAGAGCTGGGGTAGCCCACACTTCCAGACCTTTTTTCTGATCTGAAGCAGATTTGAGGAAGTGAATATAGGCAGTCCATGGGTTACAGATGACCGGACTTATGACCTTCTGTGCTTACGAACAGTCTCCCAAGGTTCCCCGTGGGGATAATTTATAATTAAACAATTAATAATTAGGAAACCAGTTTTTTCCACGCATGTAAACAAACTCGCATAGCATAAGCAGTTCATTGGTGCAACATCTTTACACTAATGGCTTAGTTTCATTGTTCATATGGTTGCTTACACACAGCATCACTTTCGTCTCAATTTTTTTTATTCAATTTTGTGAGTCTGTGTTTAGCCTTGTGACCATGCCTCCAAAGTGAAAGTCCACAGCAAGTACAGGTGAGCCTGCAGTAAAGAGAAAGGTGATTACAGTAGAGATGAAAGTAGAAATAATTAAGCCTTCAGAGAAAGGCCAGACACCATCATTCACTGGGAAAGCATTGTCATCATTATTATTATTATTACCATATATGTGCTGTTCATAGGGACCCGAGTTACATACAAATCTGACCTAAAGACATTCTCAGGAACGTATCTAACCTATAACTGGAGGACTGCCTGTTATGGAGCACCCTCTAGGGTGGGGACATGGTTCAGCCTCAAGCGGAAGCAGTAGCTCTCCCTAGGCAAGTATCTGACCAAATTAATAATAATATTACAACGTTTTATAAATTCCTAGAGATTCTGTTTCATTTTCTTGATTGCATTATAAATGCCCAGAGATTTTGTTTCATTTTCTGGATTGCATTATAAGGGATTGTTGGTGTTGTAATATATTTGGGTTTGCCTACATCTGCCACCGGGAGGTTCCACGCTAGCAGAATGAACGGGCATGAATAACTAGGCGCCCCATGAATAAATGAAACCTGCAGACATGCAGGCAGCTTCATAACCTTCAGGGCTTAATCAGTGATAGAGTCCAAATAAGCAGTCAAACTGGTTATGTTTTCTATTTCCCACCCTCAGTTGTACATAAGGAGTTAGAAACTTAACAGTAGAATGTCTAGAAGAAGATTGCTAAGAGGAAGAGAGTCCTAGGAAAGACAACCTTTATAATCAATCTAAGATTAAAATATTTGATCTCTCTAGGAAGGCAGTGGGCCGGCTGCAAGAACAATCTTATCATGGGTCACTCTCTTATGCCTAGTCCATTTAGCCCATGGCCTAAGGTTCATATGAAGTGGCTTGTGACTTCTTGTGGCTGGTCCCTTTTTTTTTTAAGGAATTCTTGTGTGGGTTGATTGAGATGCATTCCCTTCAGGAGAGAGGTGGTAAGAACAAAGTGCAACCACAAAATATGACTCCTTGTCTGTATCATCCCATAAATATTGTGTAAACTGCACATCAGCTTCACCTCAAAAGCCAGAGGCCACTCTGGAGAATTCCAAGCGAAACACTTTGCAACATGCTTTTAGTAGCATGTCTATAGGTACCAATAGTCAGGACAACCTACCTCCATCTGTGCTTTCCTTAATCTAGTTGAAGACTGCGGGGAAATTCAGAACAAGTTCATTTCTTCTAACTGGGAGGTCCCTTACACAGCATACACTGATGTGTCGTATGCGAGTCAAACAAAAACAAGCTTATTGTCACCTCTTGCTTCCCCCTGCCCTCCTCTGTTGATGAGGAGTGAGAAGATGGTCCCTAGCCCAGGGGATATAAAGGGTTACAGTGCTCAACCCTCTAGTTAAGGGTACATTGCTGATGGGGTAGAGAGTAAGGGGAGGTGTAGCCTGTGCCTTCCAGAATGGCCCTCATGTTGTGTGGGTTCTGAAGATGGGACAGCAATAGCACAGGCTGCAGAGGGTGTCCTATTTCATCAGGTGGTTTCAAGAGGAGTGCACTCCATTTTATGGTGCTGACTGGCCCTGGCCAGGCTCTTACAAAGATTGGGCTTTCACTGGCTAGGCCATGCATGCCCAGGTAACCCACTAATCCTCTCAAATTACAAGCCACACACAAAAGGCAAGTATTCAAGTTCTGGGGGTTACAGCAATGAACGCGCAATTTCCCTGACTTCATGCGGAGACAGTATAAGCTAACAAATACGTAGGTAATAAGAAGAAAGAAAAAAGCAGAGTAAGAAGAAAGCAGGTGAAAGTGATTGGGGTGTGCTGGTTTAGACAGTGGGGTCAAAGAAGGGCTTCCTGAGAAGGAGACATCTGAGCAAACACATCAGTTGTTGGAAGGCACAGTCCCTGCCAAGATCTGGGGGAAGAAGGTTGCAGGCTGAGGAAACTTGAGATAGGTGTGTGTCGGCAACTTGAGGAGGACAGGAGGGTCAGTGTGGCTGGAGCAGCCGAGTGGGAGGGAAGGTGGAGGAGGTAAGGTCACAGAGGCACTGGGTCCTTGGAAGGGAGGGGGATTTTATTATGGTGTGACAGGAAGTCATTGGAGGGTTTCGAGCAGGTAAATATGTGCTTTGATGGATGCTTTTAAAAAGATCTGTATGATGATTGGTGACTAGATTGTGGAGGGAATTGTGGGGCAATTTTGGAAGCAGGGAGACCAGCTAGAAGGCTGTTATGGTCATCCAAGTACAACATGAATGTGCCTTGGGTAACAGAGAAGCAATTGCTCCTAAATTCAAATTAGTGTTATACTATACTTAAATTGCATCATCTTGCTCTTGAGAGCTACAGGTATTAATGATTTAGAAGACAGACTGAGGACCAAATGGAAAAAGCCTCATTTAAAGGTAGCGTTTGTTTGTAAATCTCAAGCCCCACAAAGAGGATATTTTCTCAAATCACTGCTCTTCTATGGGAGTTGATTCAGTCCTTGATGTAGCAGAGATCACTAGGAGTTGCAGGAGGGACCATGGAGGCACTCATGAGAAAAGTCTTCTGAACATGGAGCACATGTGTGGTGAAGAAAGAACTGTCTGGAAGTAAACATTCTTATAATAGTCTGGAGCTGCCGGGTCTGTGTTCTTGAGACCTCATCCTCTTCACCTGTGCTGCCAGAATTCACTCCCTTTCCAAGCATAGGTGGGAATCCCTCCCTCTCAGTGAGGACTCCCAGTATAATGTTCTTACCTGTAGCCCTTGTTGCTGCTCAGAGACCCCCCTGGGAGGATGTGCAGAGGCAGAACATGGGATACGGGAAGGCGAGTCCAGAAACAAGATCTCACCTCTGCTGCTCACTAGCTGGGGGCATTTAGTGTTTTGTCATCGTAGTTGCTCAAGTTCTTCTAGGTTCTACACTGCCTTCCTGACATATGCCTTGTCTACAGTAGCTGCCAGCACTTTGACATCCAGGGACTAACCTTTCCTTGTGCTGCTCTTGGCCAGGAGTCATTTCCATCTCAGGTATGCCCAAGAACGCACCTCGGCATTGGTTGCTTTGTGTGTTTGTGGCACTGGTTCTACATTCTCCTTTGCGTAGACAGACCATGCAGCAGCAGATTTTTATTTTTAGTATCTTATTAACAAAGAACCTGTAGAGCTTTCTTCTCATACTTTTTTGAAACCTGGCTGTTAACCTGGATTCTTATGTTTGCATTTCAGATTCTTAAACTGTGCAAATTTGTTGATATATTTAAAAACATATGCATTCCATCACAGTGTAAAGAGTGAAGATGAAATGATTTGGCTGTCACAATGAAATACGCTAGATCCTCATGTAACTCTCCTGCTTTGTGTAGCCACCTGAGAACCCTGACTTTTATTCAGTTGTGGTTCAGGAGGTGATGGGCATTCTTAGGATCCTTTTCCCAACTCTGTCTTCACTTTTCTTCAACTTAATGCTAAGTATATTTCAAGCCAGGACAGGGACCTATCTGAGCTTGTTCAATATTATTCCCCAAATGGATATAATTTTTGACTAGTTATTACTGGTTACCCAGTTCTTCCCCAACTTTGGTGTAGCACTTGTTCTGGCTTCATTTCAGGTTTTTCTGGAGAAACAGCTGACCACTCTTTCCTTAGAGGAGTCGGGGATTGAGTGTAAGGCCCATTTCTGTGTGTATTCATAAGTGTTCCTTGTTCCTGTTTCCTATTTGACAGATGTGATGGTGACACCTCATCTTGGATTCAGAAGAATTTATGACTTTCATCCCACTTCATTTCAAATCCAAATACAGCAGTAGCCACAGAAGAAAATGAACCCTAATTTTCTTGTGGCATTTACATTAACCCTTTGTAATACAGTACTTCTCTCTCTCAATTATGTTGTGTCGTATTCTTTATTTGATTATATATTACACACACACACATTTATGTATCTACATCTGTCTCCAGCCAGATTTCTCCTGTGCTGCAGACCTGTCCATCTTCATGTAGTCCCACCAGCGAAAACTCAGTATGTCCAAAATTGAACTCATCCCTTTTCCCTGCACAAACTTGCTTCTTCTCCAGTATTTCTTATCTGAGTGAAGGGCCTCACTATCTCTCCACTCACCAGGAACTTCACATCATCTTCTCGTTCTCCTTCATCAAACAGATCTCCAAAGCCTCTTGATTTCACTGCCAAAGTGCTCTTAGTCTGCTTTTTCTCCCTCCTCTCTTAGTCCTTTTCTTGCTTAGATTGCTTCAGTCGCCTCCTTAGTGGTTCTTCTGGCTTCAGTCTTCTTCTCATCTAATATTCCACACTGTTAATAGAATGTGCTTTCCAAAATACAAATGTGTTCCTGTCACTTCCTTATTGAGCTGGTCATTCCCTGGTTGTTCCTGCAGATCCATGCTGAGCCCTTCTCTGCCCTGCTCAGTGCCTGGAAGCTGACCTCTATGGACTCTGCCATCTGGGCTTCTTTGTCCTCTTGTCTTCCTGTCAGGTTTGGTCAATTCAAGGCACTGACGGGAGGGCAGGAGAGACAGGTTGCAGTGCCCTCACTCCACCGTTCCATGGAAGCTCTGGCAGTGACTGCATTCCATGAGACAGCTGTCCCTTCAGCTTCAGTGGCTCCAGTAGCATAGGGTCCTCCCCTTGCCATTTCAGAACTAGGCTGTTAAGAGCTTCCTGCTATTGTTGGTGCCTGGGAACTTCACAGTGCCTTGTTGTTAGCACCTTAACCCTGTCAGCATCTTTACTGAACTCTTTTCAGTTAAACCCCTTTGAGTGTCAGTAGTTTCTTGCTGAGACTCTGATACTTACCTAAAATCCTTCAGTGCTCTGCTTTCAGGATGAAGTTCACATTCCTTAGTGTACTGGTAACCACTGTTAACCTCTCCAGCTGCAGGTGGTGTATTCCTGCACTCTACACTCTATCCTTGTTCCCTCACCAGTATAATAATCAGGTATCGCTAAACTGAACTACTTCCATGATTTCTCTCATCTTCACGATTCTGTATACACTTGCTGTGCTCCCCCCGCCCCCCTGCCTCCTAACTTCTGTCTCATTTACCCTTCAGTCCTCCACTCATGTTTCATCTTCCTGAGAAGCTGCCCTTAATTCTTGCCGTCTACTCCAGGATTGAAGAAATGCTTGTCCTCTGCTCCTACAGTGCCCTCCATATATCATAACAGTATTAACACTGGGCGGTAGTATTTTCTGTCTTCTGCTATGTTGGGAAGACTGAAGGACTATAATTATCATGTAGAAGAATTTATGGGTCACAGAATGTTAAAACGGCTACCTTTATCTCCGTGTGGGGTCGGCAGGGGGAGAAAAAGATCCTGGGCAATTAAAGATTTAGAAAAAGTATATTTCCTTTTCCATCTTTCAGTTCAAAAGTGTAAAGCTTTGAAGGAAATGGATTTAGTTAAAACTTCTCAGTCAGACTGTTACTGCTACAATCAGAATTCCCAAATGAAGTGGAAATACATGTGGTCAACTGTGCAGGTAAGGACCTACTTTTAAATTATGTCTTAAGAACAAGGAATTAAAATGTACCATTTTGAGAATAGAAAGTACTTTTTGTGTGATATAGAGCTGTGAATTGGTATGAAAGCTGTCTTGGGGTTCGAGGGAAGGGCAGTGTGAGAGGGGACCTTAATTCCTCCAGACTCTTCATCAGCCCCTCCCCACACCACTCCAAATGAATATACCATCTAAATGAATACAGTGTGCTTGCTGTTCAGACACGTCTCAAGACAACACCCACCCTCCTTCTTTCCAAAATTATTATCCCAAGCCTCTCTGCATAGAAAATCTGGAGTAACCTCTGATCCCAAGTATGGCCAAGATAGCAGTTGCTCTCAATTGCCTAGTACTTTCCTTCATTTAACATCTAACGATACTTACCAAGCACATATTAAGTGCCAGGAATTATTTCTAGGCTCCTAGGATACATTGGTGAACAAAACAGATCCTGGTGGTTTCATGAAAATCCAGGGACAGTGTAGAAAAACCACCCCCCAAACTGAGAGAGAACCGAGAGACCAAAGAGTGACTCAAACAAGGCCAGCTTGATGAGTTAGATGAGCTTATTAGAGGTTACTTACTAGAGCACTTGCTCCTGCATGGCACAGCAATTTCTTCCACAGGAGCTTTCGTGCCTGCAAAATCTGCATCTGCTCACCCTGTGATATTGACTTAAATCCCTTCCCAATGAGTAATACAAAGTTTTTACATTGTATCTTTGCTTGTTCACAGTGAAACATATCACGCAGGTGATAGTACCGCCTGCGTGATATGACAGTACCACCATCACTGTCATGCAACCCATGTTATGTTAATGATATTGTAATTTTTCACTAGGTGGTGATTTTAGTATTACAGTTAGCTAAAGGTCACTGGAGGACAGCCAAAGCAGCTCTAAATCAGTCAGGGCTGGTTTGAGCTGGTCACTTCAAGAAAAGAAATTGCTGAGACACTCAAGAAAGTGCTGGGCACCTTTCCTGGGCCCAGCAGTTATCTTGGTACCTGTTTCATCTATTTTGTAACAACTTTGCTGAGCACTCCAGGCTAGCACAGCACAGTGTTTTGTTATGTGACAGGAAACCTGCATTTTTCCTTCACCTGTCCATGTGGATATTTACATTTTCAGGGATGGGGAATAGTAAGTGACAAATGTAATAGAGAAGAAAGCGATGAAACTAGTAAGTACTATGAAAAAAGAAAATGTAGAGGAAGATAAGTGGGATGAAGGGAGTGGGGGCCAGTTGCTGTATTTAAAAGAGTGGTCAGAGTGGTTCTGCTTGAGAAGGTAACATTTGAGAAAGATTTCAGTGAAGTCAGTGAGGGACCCAAGGGGGTATCTGGGGAAAGAGTTTTCCAGGTTGAGGGAATGGCTGGAACATCACATCAGGAAGCACATGATTTTGATTGGTGCCATTACTGATAATATACACCACATTGATCACAAGGTAAAGGTGGCATCTGTCAGGTTCTTCCACTGTAAAATTACTATTTTCCCTCTTTAATGAATGAGTATTTTGAGGAGATAATTTAAGACTATGTAGATATCCTCTTCCTCATCAAACTTTCACCCCCCTAGTTTTATTATCCATTGGTGATGCTTGCCTGAATCAATTAGCATGACGATGTTTATCAAATGGTGATTTTCTAATTCCATTATTCCTTTTACATTCATTGGCATTCTGTGAGGAAGAGTTTTTCCTCCTCCTGTTTATTTATTTATTTATACCTATATAGTCTCATAAATTATCAGTTCATTCAGTGGACTACAATCCATTACTCTCATTATTTATTTTGATACTCAAATTGTCTTGGATTTGGCTAGTAGGAGCCTCTTCAGACTAGCTTCTGTGTCCTTTTAATTCACGTCTGTCATTTTTGAGCACTATTTTACTTTCAAAAAAACAAGATATTCCAGGCTCATTTGTAATTTCCTAGACCCAGCTCTTAAATCATACATTTTCCCAAGGAACATTTGGCATTAGGTACATTCATTGGTGCTCGGATATCATGGTCATGTGTGTACACACACGCATACACACTCAGACATTGGCTCACACATCTATATCTACCTTTTAAAAAACATGGGTTCTGATATCTCTAATACGCAGGGTTCATTCTAGTATTCCACTTTCCATATTTGTAACTCCCTTTTTTGATAGTGAGAAACTTGTTCCCATTGTCCTCAAATATATTCATTTATTCGCCTAATCCTAGAATATACTGAAAGTAGTTTCAAAATTGCTAAGGCACTCCATTTTAAAAAGTAAACCTAATAGCAGGAGTTCAGTATTTGTTTATAGTGTTTTTTGTGTGAGGGTATGTAGTCTAAATACTGTGCTCAAAAGTTACTTAGGCTGGGCATGTTGGCTCACGCCTGTAATCCTTGCACTTTTGGAGGCTGAGGCAGGAGGATCACTTGAGCCCAAGAAGGAGTTCAAGGTTATAGTGAGCTATGATCATGCCACTGTTCTCCAGCCTGGGCAACATAGGGAGACCCTGTCTAAAGAAAAGTTACTTAGGTTAATTCATTCCTATCCACCCCCCTTTAGTATGGGTATATTACTCATTGAAAATATAGTTTGTTTTTATTTGTTTCCATTTCAGGGGTTTCTCCTATCCTATTTGATTTTATTATCATTATTTTTGAGTACATACAACATTAATATGGCTTAAAAGTCAAAACTCTACACAAAGGTACTCTCAGAGAAGTCTCACTCTCCCTCTTTCCTTCTATTCATTCCCACCCAATCCTTGTAGGCAGTCAGTCTGATTAGTTTCTGATGTATGTTTCCTTTGTTTCATTTTGCAAATGTAAGTAGCAATGCATATTTGTGTAGATGGTACCTAAAGCCACGAGACTAAGGAGTGAGTTCAGATGGAGAAGAGAAAAGGACCAATGACTGAGCCTGGGTCAGTCTTAATTAAGAGGTCAAGGAGAAGGAAGGAGCCGGCAGAAGACAGAGAGGAACAACAGTAAAGAAGAAGACATCTGAAAGCCCTGGGGAGAAATTGTGACAGGAGAAGGGAAGTGCCAAATGCGGTGACTCAGGATTAATTGACCATTCAATTTAGCAACATGGAGGCACCAGTGACCTTGTGGGGGCACTGGCAGCCTGTTGGGGATGAAAGCCTGATTGAAGTGTGTTAAAGAAAGTGGGAGGAAAGGAACCGGAGACTGCAGGACAGGCAACTTTTTAAAGGAATTTTATTGCAATGAGAAGCAAAGAAATGAGGGGTAGCTGAAGGGGAACAGTGGAGTCTGTAGAAGGTTGTTTTTTTCTTTCTAAAATGGGAAAAAATATCATCATGTCGTATGCTGCTAGGGATGATCTAGTAGAGAAGGAAGAAGTGCTGGTGGGACGTCCTTGAGTAGGCAAAGGTGGACAGGATCCAGTGGACAAGTCTGGGCCTTTCTTTTAATGGAGCATGTAAATTTCTTCTGTGGCAGAAATTTCCTCCTCACAGGCAGGAGGCAGAGCATGTGCCTGCAGATGCTAACAGATAGGTGGATGTGGGGATAGCAGCTGGTCGACATTCACTTCTGATTTCTTCCATTTTCAGTGAAGTAGGAAGGATCAACAGCTGGGAATGAGGATGGGGAGGAGGTGTTGGAGTATGGAGGAAGGCGAAGTTGTGAAATCATTTGTTGACTTCAGCAAAAATTGAAGAATCAATGGATAGGAATGTGTGGTATGAGTGACTGTAGCTTTCAGATCTCTTTTCATGTTCACAGTCATGGATTTAAAAAGAGACCACTGTGCATTTCTCTAGCACATGTGGTGGTGCAAATGCAAGAGCAGAATAGGTGAAGAGTTGGATTTTGCAAGCGAGTGTGACAAAGCAAGAGGGTTGCAGAGGATTCAAGGGTACATGCCAGGGAATGGTGTATAATGATCGATCATGGGATTTAGCTGGCTAAGAAGGGACTGGGTGAGGACTGGGGGAAGGATGTTCAGATCCTTGTGAGGTTGGAGTGCTAGAGGGGGGCACACTGGAAAGATGGAACATGGTGATCACCCAGTGGGATGCATGAAGCACGGTGTATGGAGGGCTACAGTTTGGTACTGACAAGATCCATGGCGTGGCCGTGGGAGGGATTAGCTGAGGTGGGGTGGAAGAAAGAACATAAGAGGAAAGGAGTTCCAGGAACTGAGAAGCCAAGGTACTAGAAGGAGTTTTGATTGCGTATATTGAAATCCCCAAGAAGAATGACAGAAAGTATTAATAGTATTGGAGAGAGAGCAACAGTGAGCTGGGAGCCAAAGTCAAAGAGAAATGAGGGAATTGGTAGGTAGTGAGCGATAAAACTTGATGCCTGAGGTTCAAAGCTGATGCTCTCACTTGGCTCTGCAGGCTTGCTCTACTCTTGGACAAAGAAGAGATATAGAGAGACAAACTAAGGCAGCAGGGGAATTGTCACTTAATGACTACCGAGTTGTCACCATCTGCTTGTAGCTAGCGTTTTGTCGTGCAATTTGAATAAGACCTGAGGTTGGGCTCTTGGCAGGTGTGGTGAGAGAAGCCTGACTTACATATGCTCAGCTGACCAGAAAAAGGAAGTGCTTTTCCTGAGTCACAGGAAAAAATGGTGGAGATAGAAACCCTATTTTTATTATGTTTATAACCAAATAATTTGCTACCCATGACAGGTGTACCTTGGAGATATTGTGGGTTTGGTTAAAGATCACTGCAATAAAGTGAATATTGCAGTAAAGCAAGTCACACAAATTTCAGGGTTTCCCAGTGCATATAAAAGTTATGTTTACAGTGTACTGTAGTCTATTAATTGTGCAATAGCATCATGTCTAAAAAACAATGTACATAACTTAATTTTAAAAATACTTCATTTCTAAAAAATGCTGATGCAGAGACACAAAGTGAGCACATTCCATTATAAAAATGGCAACAATAGACTTACGCGGTCTATTGGCAAGGGTTAGATATGCAGGATTGCCATGAACCTTCAATCTGTAAAAAACTCAGCATCTGCAAAGCACAATAAAGCAGCATGCAGTAAAACTAGATAAGCCTGTACTTTTTATCTTATCCTTTTTAATGTCTCTTGGACACAATAACTTGCTAGAAGAAGGAGTTAAATCAACCACAACTTGGTGAAAGGAACCTTCACTTCCTTTTTTTTTTTTTTTTCCTAAGTCCTCTGGCTGAAAGAAATCTTCACTTTCAAAAGTGTCTATGGTCCACTGTGTGTCTGGACTAAACATAGATGTCAGGTCAGGCCCTGGGATCAAAACACTACCATGCACATTCTTTACTCAGCCAGTCTTGGGTTCTTTTTACTTTTCTGCTCATGTTTTTAAGAAGCTTAGAAGAAGTTTTTACTTCTGTGTTTATGGATTTGTTTGTTGTTGTTTTGTAGGTGAAAATTACCAGTCCAGGCCTGCTCAGTATTATATATATAACAGAAAGACATAATTGCCAGTATCCAGAAACCATTCTATCTTTTATCAATTGTGTGATTCATAACTTCTGGACACCAAAGGAGTCTAATGAAATAACTATAATAATCAATCCTTACGGGGAGACCACGTGCTTCTCTGTGGAGCCTGTCAAGAAGATATTTAGCTATACAATAATTGTGAGTCGAAATAGTAAGTCTGTTTTTATTGTATTTTCTGGATTCAGTTTTTCTGGAGTAATATTTCAATGAACTGACTTTTTTCTTCTTTCACCAACACTACGTTGACAGAAAATGTTTGTTGTGTGTCTTTTTTACTCCAGTCGTGGATTTCAAACTCTTCCTTGTGTTTGTGGCAGGCATTTTCCTTTTCTTTTACGCAAAGACCCTGAGTCAGTAAGTATTCATTTTTACTTTTACATTCTATACCTAAAAAGGGGTATAGGTCATTTTTTGACTGTATGCTCAGTATTTTCACACTATTATGTGGTTGTAGTTCTTGCTTTAGGTTTTGCAAACAATAGGTCTGAAGATAGAGCTTAAAAGACCTTTAAAAAACATTAACAGTTTTTGCATATCATGATATGTATATGTTACAAAGTGCTTTCACATATTTTATTTTATGCATTAATATCTTTTATTTTCTTAGTTCCTCATAACAACTACATGAGCTGTGTGTTACTGTTCTCACTTTATAGATGAGAAAACCAACATCCATCATCACACAACTAGTTCTTATCAAGGTGGAGATTTATACTCAGGTTTTCTGGTACCAGATGCCTTGCTCTCTATTCCTTTAGAGCTTCCTCCTACATTTGTGGAGGCAGAAGGTTGAATATAACAAATATCTGACTCTTGAATAAACATATTATTCTGATATTTTGTTTCTTATAGTTTCTCTTATGAAAAAGGAATCTCTTTCCAATATCTTGCTGATGCTAGTTAGTACCCAACATTGGTCAACTATTCTTAACATTGTTCATTTTTGAGCTTTTCCTTATAGTCTTATCAAGTGTGTTTAATGTCATCCATGAGCTTTACAAAGCAGAAAATGCATACATAGCATGAAGGTCAAAGCTTAGACTGAGAGATGCTGGGCTGTAATCCTGAATCCTCCAGTTAGCACATACTGACTTGGAGAAGGTCTTTTAATTTTTGGTGCCTTAGTTTCCTCCTGTATACAACTTGGACATGGATAGCTGTTCCTAGGCTGGTGTGAATGCATGTAAAACTCTCAGACAGGTGCCTGCTACAGGATAGATGCTCAATAATTATTGTCATATCAGATTCTGAATATAGAAGGTAACTCAAGACATTTCCTTTTTAGTTAGTGGCAAGCTATTTACTGTAAATTTCAAGTACCAGTTTCATTTTTTAAAACTATAAGATGTAATTAGAGCTGCCATCTGAGTTTTTCTTTCTTGGTGTTCTTTATGGCTACTATTGACAGGTTAAATGATTTTCATACTGAAAGTACTTCTTGGCATTTAAATGAATTTTATCTGCTTGTCTTAACAGAAACCCTATTTTCTATTACTCTTCGGGGACCATGCTAGGTCTTCTAATGACATTAGTCTTTGTCCTGCTGTTGGTGAAAAGATACATTCCAAAGGTAGGTATACTATGTGCAAATGAATAAAAAATGGAAACCATGATCTCATAGACATGAAAAACTAATAAAATAATACCCTGAACTTAGTTGAGGATAAATAAATACTAATTTCATCATAGTAATATTGCAGTTATTCTGATTAAAGCTTGCAACACTAGCACTATTTTGAGATAAACTTATTCTTTATAACAGTGTTTCTCCAACTTTAATATCCATGCAAGCCACCTGGGGATCTTGTTGAAATGTAGGTTCTGATTCAGCAGTCTGCAGGAGGGCCTGAGAGTTCACCATCCCAGTAAGCTCCCACACGAAGCTGATGCTGCTATTTCATGGACCATGCCTTGAGTGGGAAGACTGTAGAGAGTATCTTAAACTGACTTCAATTCACTTTGACATAGAAGATTCTAATACAAAGGGTTTGTTTGCTTCTATTTTTTATGAGAGTGAATGAACCAAAAAAAACGTGTCATTTATTTTCTTCCACACACAGTATAGCACCTTTTGGGCTCTAATGGTTGGTTGTTGGTTTGCTTCAGTGTATATTTTGTGCCAGTTGATGGAAGAGCTGAAGCGGCTGTGGTATGAAAACAGAATATCTATATTAGGTAGGTAAATGTAAAAAAAAAAAATGTTCTATTATTGATAAAACTGAGAAGTACAACTAGAGGTCTTCTTTTGACAGATGTTTCTCTCTAACATCTAAATTTTCTTTTTGGACTAAGGAGAGGTACTATTGAAATTAATATTTTATTTTATTCCATAGTTGGTGATTTCAGTTCATTTAGATCTCATTTTATGTGATTTCCCTATGACATTCTTCTTAGTTTTCTATACTAATGATCAAAAGAGCAAAAAAAGGCATTTGTCCCTTTTGACTGCACATGCTTCTGAATTGTGGTTAAGCCCTAACCACAACTAACCTGTAATATAAAAGTTTCTCTAAAATGTGGCTCTTTATTTCTTTCTGTTAATGTTTTCAGTAGGAAAAGTGAGAAATCCTAAGTATAAATGACTAATGAAAATTTGGCTTTTCAAAAACAGAGAAGCTAAGAAATTATTGACTTTCCTTGTTTTGTGTTTTAAAAAAGTATTTCTTATTATTTGTTTTAATTAGGAAAAATGAAGAATAAGATCATTGATTTTCTCCTAACTCTTAGCACCATATTTTTCATGTAAATCCACTTCTCCCCAAACAAAAGCAATTCCTTTTTGTTTTACTTGAAAATTCTGTTTTTAGATCATTTTTTTTTTGCTAAAGTATTTTTAAAGTAAATTGCAGATATCATGGTATGCTCTCCTAAATGTTTCACTATTCATCTCTGAAAACAAGAGCATTTTTCTATATAATCAATTAACTATTAAATCTAAAAAAGTAATAATTACATACAATCATCTATTACCCAGGCCCTGTTAAAATTTCTCAGTCGTCCTTGATGGCATGTATAAACTAGGATCTGGTCCAGAACCATATTTTGCATTTGTTTTGTCCTGTAAATCTCTTTTAATCCACAACAGTTCCTTTTTTCATCATACTGATATGCTGAAGAGACCAAGCTAGTTGTCCCATAGAATGTCCACTTTCTGGATTTATCTGATGACTCCTTTGTGGTATCGTTTAACATGTTTCTTGCTCTCCTGTATTTCCTGTAAACTGGAAATTAGATCTCAAGGTTTAGTTAGATACAAATTAAACATGTTTGATGGAATACATAAGAGACAATGTGTTTCATCTTGGATCACAACTGGAAACAGAATATTTTATAGTCCTGCCATTAGTAATGATGAGACTGAACACTGGATTCAGAGGGTGACTGATCCCTCCACCATAAAATTACATTTTCCTTTTATGACTAGAAGGTAAAAATAAAAAATAGTGTTTGTAGCAGACTGTGACATACAACTTATTCCTGACCAAAGCAACTGTGATAACATTTGCCCAGCTAAGACACTGGACTGAAAAATAGACATGCTTATATATCACAATAATAATTATTATATACTATATTAATTCTGTAATATAATTATTACGGAAGTCAGCTTAGTGTCTCATATAGGAGGAATAACTAGCCCTATATGCATTTTTCAAACAAAAATTAAGGTTTTCTAATGTGTTCTTACCTGAAGCCAAGGCTCTGCCAGGTTTTTTACATAATTTTTCAAGTTTAGATTTACATTATTTTACCCCTTCTGCTTTTCCAGGCTATGTTCTGATAGTTGGGCTTCTCAGCTTTGCTGCCTGTTACATACATGGGCCCCTTGTGGACGACAAGAGCAGGTGTCTTCTGATGTGGACGCTGCGGCTCCTCTCCCTGGCCCTGGTCTATGCTGGTGTGGCCGTGCCTCAGTTTGCCTGTGTGGCCGTGATCCTCGTCGTGTCCTCCAGGAGCCTGTGCTACCCACTGAAAGCATTTGGTTATGTGAGGTGGTGCGTATCATTTTTTTTCCTAGTCAATTTGCTATTTCGAGCTGTGGTTTTATTTATTGTTTTGGGGGATTTTTTGGACATGTCATATTTGATCTCATAATTACATTTAATCTGGAGATTTCACTCTCAGAAAGGGGGAGGAAAGAGAGCTCTAAGCATCTGAGCCCATCTCCATTCTTAGGCTCACCCAGAATTTATTAAAATCAGTGACAAAATTACTTGGGCTCTGTGTGGGTTACCTAAAATTTCTACTTTTAGTTGACATTTCCTTTCATTGGAGCCAAAGACTGCTTTAGTGGCATTAGTTGTGCTTATGAGGTAAGAGCAAACAGAAATGAATCATAAATGATTGAAAGGTCTTATTTATATTTAGGACCTTCTTTTCTCTCGGGTTTTAAGTTAAAGCGTAAGCCCTTTGAAGTACAAAAAGAAAGGTCAGGTAACCTCTATTGTCACAGCTTTGTTACGTCTCTCCTCAGTCATTGAGTCTGAGCACCTGTTTTCACATCAGGTGCACAGATGGAGATGGTCCTTGTCCTTCAGGTATACTTGCTGAGACATAGGCAGACATTTCTGTCTCTTTTAAGTGTTAAAATGAAAATGGAGGCTTGACCAGGGCCTAAGGGAATATAGAAAAAGTTCAGGAAAACTTTCCTGGAAGATGTATTACTAGGCAGAATCTTAAAGAATGAATCAAAATAACCAGATGGATAAATATGGAGGGCCTTCCTGCCACACAGAAAGCCCCATTTGGTACCATCGTGTGGCAGGCAGTGCTTGATGCAGCAAGTGACCTGCGCATGGGGCAGATGGTGGAGGCATGGCAGGTCATGCTGAGGACCCTTGTCCGATCCTGTGCATGGTGGGGGTTAACGTTATGCATTTTAGTTAGTGCTGTCTGACTGCTGCCTAAACAGGAGTTGTCAATCCAGATGCTTGGAGCCCAGGCAGATACTTGGTAAGTGACGCCGAGCAGGAGTGAGGTGGGGGGTGACCGGGAGGGCTGTGGGAAATTCTGCGGTGCAGCCTCATTGAAGAGGGGGCAGTGACCACTCAGCTCGGGCTGATTGTTGCCATGTGGGAATAGGGGTCCTGCATTGCCAGATCTGCTGTTTTTCTAGAAAAATTGGAAATGGAAATTAGGATTAGAATGTAAACTCTTAGGATTTTTAAATGTTGGCAGCTAATCTAATTAAAAATAAAAATATATTCAACAAACAAAAATCAAATCAGACACCATAAATACTCATTGGTTGGCGAGATGTGTCCCATCTGTCTTCCGGCAGAGGGTGGATATGAGAGGGAGGCCCTACGGCAGGAGACCAGTTATCAGACATCATAGTAATCCAGGTGAGCGATAATGAGGGCCTGGGGTAGGACAGTGAGACCAGGGCTGAAAGAGGCAGAGAATAAATGTTTGAGGCATAAAATTGTCTGTGAGGAAGGAGACTTTGGTGACTGGTAGTTCATGGATCTGGTGCCTGGGTGTGTGCCAATATCACAGGGTTTTAAATGCTCCAGGGGCAGGACAGAGGCTGCAAGGCAGGGCAGGGTCAGCCAGGTTGATGTTGACTGGTTCTGTCTTTGTGCCCCTTGCCTGAGGCAGACAGTGACTGGGATTACCAGAGGTGTGTCAGGAGGAGGATGGCCACTCCACATCCTCCAGGCCCCGGCCCTTTGCCAGGCTTGTGGCCTAAGGAACCTAGCATAGAATTCCTCCTTCCTTCCCTTTAACCATCCAGCTGCCCTGCCAAGAGCAAAGTGTGTTCCGCACAATGATTCTTTTATGCACTTACTGTGTGTTCTGTAATAATCAAAATGTGCTATAACTTCCTCAACTTTAAATTTTGCTAGCGAATAATTATATGAAGAACTAGGGAATAAAACAGAAACTTGTAGGTTGGATAATAAACCGGGGAAATAATACCTTGATTTCGTACAGTACTTCCTAGTTTATAAAGAGCTGTTTATGCATATTTTAATAATATGTGGTAGCTACTCTTTTGATTATCCCTATTGAAGACTTACTATAGCCCACTCACTGTGCTATAAGCACCTTAAACAAAATATCTCAGCTAATCTGTACAGTGACCTCATGAGGTAGATAATTAATGCTTTCATTTTTTTCATAAGAGCAAAGTGAGGCTCAGAGCGATTAAGGATTCCCCAAGTTCACATAGTGAGTAAACCTCCAAGCCAGGACTATGTCTACGTCTTCTGCCTCAGAGTCCAGGGTTTTCCCTCTAGAGAAACCATAATTAGGTATTCAGAAAAGGAGAAGGAAATAATGTCAGTAGTTCCTTAATCTAGCTTGTCAACTTTTTAGGTCTCAATCTCCAAGAAAATCCATGTTTTTAAAACTTCCTGCTAATTCTGATGCCATTCAGATTTGGAAATTTCTGGTTAAATTAAATTTAAAATCATCAAAACATTTTTAAAAACTCATTGATAAATAAAACATGAATGTTTTTAAAACCTTATCATTATTGTTTTTATGAGATTCTTAGATTTCTAAATTTTTAGATTCCTACATTTTATGAGATTTAGGACTTTCCTGGTTGGAAAAAGAAAATTGCAATCATGAGTCCCTCAGCAAGTAGTGAAGGAAGAATTATTATAAATTACTGTATATAAAAGACTTTTTACAATATTTACTCTTTCTCTCTAGGATTAGTCAGAATCACCACCACTAGGTGGAAGTGATACCCCACAAATCCTCCCAGCTTCTTGGTCTAGAGAGTAGTAAGTGGTGTGTGTTTTACTGGGCCTCCATAAAAGGACATCTCTGAAGCTTGCTTCTGTTAGTGCCCAAGAAAATCAGCAGGCCAAGCATAAAGAAGCCAGACTTTTAATTGTCTGATTGTGTGATTAAAAATCACCAAGGAAGAAAAATGCAATTAACATCTCTGTCAGAGATTGATTCCAAATGCCTTAGGGCATTATTTATCATAGCCCAGGAAGTGGGGGAAAATGTGTGTTCTCTATACTTCAGTCATGATAACAATAAAAAAGTATGATATAAAGTATGATAAAAAGTGTGATATAAAGGAAGTTAAGTATTACTGTTACTGTCTAAGAAGTGTATCTTTTAAGTCTTAAGGATTGAATTGGGCAGGAATATAGCAACCAAATGCCAAATGTTTTAGGAAAATGAAGCAGTGGTTTACATCACAAAAGCTGGTGGTTACCTACCTTACTGAAGATGAATACAGGGAACAGGCTGACGCTGAAACAACCAGCGCTCTGGAGGAACTGCGCCAAACCTGCCGCAGACCTGACTTCCCATCATGGCTGGTTGTCTCCAGACTCCAGACTCCTAAAAAGTAAGCCACGCTCAGCTGCTCAGACCATAGCTTGGGTTAGAATGATTTTGGAGATAGTATGGTGGTTTGGTATAGGCACTTGAGCTTAGAAATAGACTACTTCCCTGGATAACTGGTGATGTGGAAGTTGTCAGAGGTTCTTTTTCTTCAGTACTGTGACTTTGCACGGTAGAACTGCTGATGTTAGAATAAATATTGACCTGATGTTTTATAGGGAATGCCATAAAGATAACTTCCGTTTGGGAAGGGAACTGTGGAATGGGATGCGTGACATGCTTCTCACTCTACTGGTGTGGAAAATCATTTCTAAAGTTCACCAAAAAAGTCATGTCCACCCTAACATCTTTCCCTACTGCTTTCTCTTCCTCACAGCTTTATCCAAATAAGAATTCCCTCAAAGTAAACATTGAAGGGAGAAAGTATTTGACACTAAAATAATGAATAAATAATAAATCTAAACTAATGAAAAAAATAGAAAAGAGAAGAACTAGAAAACAGGAGTGGGTACATTTGGCTGCCTTTGGTGCTTGTAAGTCTGCCTACTTCTCTACTCTTTCCCTGAGTAGCTGTCTCTAGAAAGGATCACAGAAGCCATTCTCATTTTTACACCCACTGTGTAAATGCCATCTTCTATTGACACAAAGTCAGATTTAATTTAAGGGGATAAGTAGCAAGGGAACATGTTACCTTACAAATAAACCTTTCTGTGATAGCATTAATTTTATTTAAAACCCCAAAAAAACCTGATTAGATTTGCAGATTTTGTTCTGGGAGGAAGCCACTTGTCACCTGAAGAAATCAGTTTGCATGAAGAACAATATGGCCTTGGGGGTGCCTTCCTGGAAGAGCAGCTCTTTAACCTGAGGACTGACACTCTACCTGCAAGTTGACTTCATTGTGGACAAGGAAGTGGGTAAAGGGCAGAGATCCTATTAAAGTTGGGCAGAAATGTTCTTTCTAGTAAACAATGGCAAAAGCATTTGCTGTGGAGAAAAATAAGTCATGATGGAAAGGAAAACTAACCTATATTGAAAATAATTTATCATTCTTGGTGAGTTCTGTTACTTTCGTACTATAGGTGGGCACCGAGATTCTGTGACAGAGTCATTACCACTTTCCTCAAATGAAGACTTTCATTAGGAACAAGGAAATCCTGTTCTTCAAGGGGGCCAGTAAACATGAACAGGTGCCTTGTCAGCACCAGGGAATGACATCCTCTCTTAATCCCCTGAACCTGTGTCATAAGACTCTGCGTTACTCTTCCTGTATTTCATCAACACAGGTGCTTGAGGACACCTGGAGCATGCTGGACCAGGGTTTTCTGAAGTGTACTCCACAGCATACCACTAAGTGCGAGTCGGTAAGGGGATCCTGAGATTAACTAAGATTGATACAAAGTTAAACAAATTTACTTCAGGACCTCTCAGTGCCTTTACTGATGGTAATGCACATTGTGAATCTCCTAAAGGGGAGAAGTTGTGTGCGGTAGTTTCTGACTTAATTTGACCGCAGAACCCTTTTTCATGTGATTAATATTCCTTGGAATACATGTTTGAAAAATGCAAATGATGGTGGAATTGAGGTTTGGGGAGGTTAAATAACTTGTGCAACACCACCAAGCTATTATATTTAGAGGCAGCACTGGTAGAACTTTAGCCTTAGCGTGTCCTGACTAAGGATGAAGAAGAGATTCCTAGATGCAAGCTGAGGAGCCAACTCCCTACAGCTTTTTTATTTTTTAATAATGGCCAACTAGCCATTTAATAACTGTGATAAAGATAAACATTTTTTAAGATTATATTTTAAAGTTTTGATAAGATTTTTTATATACATGTCTTTTTTTGTATTTTGAAATTGAAGGTATTTAACCTCTTATGACACTTTGAGAGTTGACTGATCGATTTTTAAAAATTGTTTAGCTATATGTTTGTAACAACTTTTTACAAAACAGATTTGTGATCTTTTTTTTACAGCGAGCAAATGTTTTTTTCTTGATTCATGATGTTAAACTCTGGAGTGAAACGAGGGACTGTGAGCTGTGACCTTGAGGAGAGGAGGCCAAAACATAGATCTGAGAAAAGATTTGGACATGGCAAAACAGTCGAAGGGTTAAGATGTTGCTAAATTGACTCTTTTTGACAATCAAACTCAGGCTTTTCTGCTGTGGTGGGATCATAAAGAATGAGCAATCCTAGCACTCTGAGATGCCAAGGTGGGAGGATCGCTTGAGCCTTGGAGTTTGAGGTTGCAGTGAGATATGATGATGCCACTGCACTCTGGCCAGGATGATAGAGCAAGACTGTGTCTCAAAAAAAAAAAAAAAGAATGAGGAATCCACTTTTATCAGGAGAAGGGTTATAGGGGAGGGACATACAGAGATTTTGTCACCGTTGCTGTCCTGAGCCAAATTTAGTAAAGTTTTTCTATATTGTTAAATAAGAGCATGGCTACCCATTTGGAACTTTCTAGATTGAATTTTAAATGATATTTCCTCTTGGAAGCTATATGTTATTCTTTTTGCCAGACATCTTTTAATATTAGGAGCTTTGCTTTTTTTTTTTTTTTTTTTGGTAAAATTCACTAAATTCAATCTGTGCCTTTACATAGACTTTGATTTAAAATCAAAGAACGTATCTTCCATTCAGATTTATGATAACTATTTTACAAGTGTAAACAGAAGTTCTCACATCATTTATGTTATAGTTTAATCTGATTTTTATTGGTAATATATCAGATGTATCCATGCTTGTGCTCACCGAGTTCATCTGCAAAGAGGCAGTTTGTGTAGTACAAAACACGTGTATGAGTAACACATGAACAGTCTGCTGGAGTAGCCGGGACATCCCAGTGAGGACAGCCACTGGGCTTTACCGAGCCAGGGTAAAGACGCGCTGCAGGTGGAAGGAAGCAACTCCTAGCGGGCCAGCTAGCCAGTGTAACCATCACAATAAAAACAGCTAAAGAGAGACAAAGAACAACAGACTTCCATGACATTGTTTTTCATGTTTATTTTTAGAGGAAATCATGGATTTGTCAGTTTCTGTTATGTGAGTACTGTGAGAAGCTAAACAATTAAAAGCATTACTTGTGATATTTTTGGTGTATTCATGTTGTTTTCATTTGATTCAGGGTAGTCCCCATCAAGCAATCTACAGATAACTCTTATAAGAGATTTTTCCCTCCCTCCTCTCTTCCTTTTTCTCTTCTCCCTCTCTCCCTTGTCTCCCTCCTCCCTTTCTCTGTCTTTTTAAAGGCCGTTAAACAGTTTAAATGACCACTGAGTAACATGGCTCTGCCCTTCACAGGTGGTTGAAAATTGGCTTTGTGCTTCACACTGCCATGGGTGTGCAATTATGGAGCACAACAAAGCCCTTTGCTGTGTTACTGCTTATGCTCGGTGCCTACAAAAGCTTACTGTGGTTAGCAAGTAGGACTGTTTGACACCAAATGTGTGGGTGAGATTTAGCGCCGTAGGTCACCATGCTTCAACAATCGTATCATTCAAGTGTTATTTTTAAAAGGTTTTAAAATACATTTTACATATCACAAAAAATGCTTTGTGAATTAGTTATATAGTTTGCCAGTAATACTTAGGGCTGAATTATAGAGGAGTATCCATCTGACATTTAGGACAATATTTGAATTTATGACTCTTTTTTTAAATTTGGAAATTTCAGAGATTTTCAGAGGGTTGAAATAGATGATGGATTACATCAATATATCTAAACATGTGGATGAATTAAGACCCTGAAATGATGTCAAGAAAAGAAATGGGATCTTATATTATTCCATATGTGATTATTCCTCAGAGTTAAAGACGTACAATTGTATAAATTAGCTTTTTTGTCCAACTGAAAGCACGGTCCTATGCATAGATAAGAAAATGGATATGGAATTTTGAAGAAGGCTGCAGTAAGACAGGTATTTTTAGTTGACCCAGGAGCAAGCTGCCATCTGAGAGACCTTACTGGGTGGCATGTCATTGATGAGTTAACCATTTGGGTGTGACTCTTGGCTTATTGACTCAGAACACTGGTTTTTGTTACTGTACCATAAGACAACCTGTCTCCCATTAGCTGTTTCATATAGTCAGTCAACAGAGTGATTCACAGCCAAAAATATAACGGCCACAAGGATAAAAACACTTGAATTGTTATGACCAGCAGATTCTCTCTCAGAAGACAGATTTATAAGGGGTCAAATTATAATAAGAAGGTTGTGTGAACAGAAACAGAACAAAGGAAGTTTGTTATATAATTCACATGTTTAATATCATGAGGCCAAAGGGTCTAATGCAAACACCCCTCAATGAGGCTAGCCTTGCTAATGGAATGAGAGACCAAGGCTGTTGGCAAAGAACACCCCTTTCTTTATGCAAGCCCTGCCAACTTTTTCCTGTGGCTGCTGTTTTTCTGATCTATTGTTATTGGTCAATAACCCACCCACTCTGGTGGGCATGTTTTTGCTCAGGTATATTAAAATCTTCCATCTTTCTCTGGTCTGGGAGTCAGTTGTCCTTTAAGGTAACTTTGCATATTTTTGTTTTGATGCCTGAATGTGATACCTTAATAGGTCACCAGAGATTTGGGATGAGTAGAATGTATTTACTAGGATAACTCCTGGAAGATGCATTCAGTGAGATAGCTGCTTTTTTGTTTATTCTTTAAATAATCTGGGGGATCTGTTTTTTAGATTTGGTCTATTTTCCAAAAAAAAGGCAGTGATCAAAGGAGAAAGGGAGAGAGTGCCAGCATTTATTAGAGATCCATCAGGCACTATACTAAGCACCTTCTGTCCCTCTTCGTTTGAACCTCATAACCAGTTTGTGACATGTTTTATTATTATTTCCATTTTACAGCTGAGGAAAGACTCAGAGAAAGAGAAGGCTGATGAAGGACACATATAGATAAAGTGATACAATCAGAATTTGAGAGCTCCAGTGTCTCTGCTCCCAGGGCCCGTGTTCTTTCTACGTACATTATTGCCATCTTTTTAAAAAATTTAGTTAATGAAACAGCCCCATGGATAAGGCATTCACAAGATGACGCTGTGCACACGCCAATACTACGTGCCCTGTATCTGTGTACACCGTAGACTACGGTCCAGGTCATTGCTTCTCAGACTGGGCGATGGACCAGTTTCCCCCCAGTTCATCACAAGTAATACTTTTATAAGATACATTAAAAATAAATTATTAGAAAAATGAAATAATTTTTTTAAAGACATACAGAATATAAGCCCAGTGACCACGATGTCATGGCAATGTCAATTGCTGTACACATTTTGAAATGCTTAATTTCTATTTTGTCACACACCAGCAACAGTTATGGACAGCACCAGCCCACAACTGCACTTCGAGTAGCACTGGTCTAGATGTTATTTTTCTGACACTCCATTGATCTTTTCAGGGAACAAAAAAATTCCCAACCTTTTTCAAATATAAGTTTACAGTTTAAAAGAAAAGCATCCTCAGCTGACTATTTGGAGGAGAATAGTATATAATTTGTTAAATAATTATAGAGTTCTTCAGTTTACTTTTGTTGACACTTCTAAGAAGAAAAAGAAAAATGAAACTTATGTAACTTATAACCTTTTATAACCTCTCCCTCTCTGCAGAGTTTTCACATTATGGAATTGTCATTATTTGTCATTTTTTTTCTATCCTCTTCAACTTACGTTTTGCTTAATTTTCTCTCTTAACTAATTCATCTCTCTAACCAGTTAATGTTTACAATGCATGTTGGACTGAATGCTTGGTTGTACAGATTACTATGTATAGGTAACTATATATAGCATGGCACTGTAGATTGGGAGAACGTAATATGATTATAGGTTTCAGTGTTAACAAAATACTAAGAGGTAGGCCCTGGAAAGTGAGACAGCACTACTCCTGCCTTGGGCTTTCTGCTACACAATGGCAGTATTTATGGAGGGTGCACTATGTGTCAGGTATTTCATTTAAACATCAAACCAACCTGTAAAGCAGATAACGTAATCACCTCAGTTTTACGGAGGAGAGCCCTGTGGCCCAGAGAGGTTATATTAATATGTACATGTAAGTTCTCACTGGCAGAGTTGGGACTCAAATCCAAACATGCTGACTCCAGAGCCCACATTCCAAACCCCAGCACTATAAGGTCCCTGGGTTGCCCTCTAAAAACTGGGACCTTCCTGGAGCCACAGTGAGGCAAGAAGTCCTGTATTAGCTACCCAAAGCAGATGGCAGCTGGGTGAGAGTTAGGTATCCACCCGGGCTGGCTCACTTTTCCCCCATGCTAGACAACAGTAAGTTTCCAGTTACTCCTTTATCATAAGCCACAGTCTGTCCTGGCATAACGTAAATTATCTACTAACCTGAGAAACCATTCCCCCTTTCTCCTACCCCTGTATTCTGTCCCCATCTAGGCACCAGTCTCTCTCCCAACTGCCTGATGGTCTGGAATTCTTAAGCTGGGTATTCTTAAAGCTCTGATAAAAAAGCACAGGCATGATACCTGGTTGATCCTGCCAGTAAAAAAAAAAAAAGCAAGCACAGGCATGGTTTGGGGCTTCAGAAGTAGCCTTTGTCTTGCTCTCATGCACTGAAGAGCTGAAGAACTTCTGAATAGAAAATCACCTTTTTCTTCCCTACAGTCAGTTCTGTCATAGGCCTGCCATCTTCTTCACAGAATAACAGTTTCAGGCTCCACCCTGTCATGCTGAAGATGAGAAAACTGAGGCCCAGCGATCTCCCAAAGGTGATCTCTTCTTACATATCTGTGTTGTCCAGTATGGTGGTCATGAGCCACAAGTGGCTGTTTAAAATTAGAATTTGAATGCCTCAGACACACTAGCCACATTTCGAATGCCTAATGGACAGTGCAAAGAGAGAACTTTCCATCTTCCCAGTAAATTCTATCAGATAGTGCTGTTCTACAATGCCATTGCCTTGTGGTACTGAGCTGTGGGTGTGACTGCTTGCCCTTCCTGACGCCCATGGCTCTGAGAGTAACCAAACCATCAAGTCACCTGCAGAGTGTAAAGGGTCTGCTATTCTCACAATTAACGAAGCATCACGAGTTTGAAGATACTAGATGTCTAGGAATCTGGAAATATCTAGAAATCCTAAATGGGAATACAACTACACACATATCAGGCAAGTCCATTAATGGTTTGGGCCAGGGATGCTTTATGGCTTGCTCTCTCCCAACAGAAGCAGGAAATGGCCTCCCCACCTCCTGGGGTGGGAGAAGGTGCTGGGCAGACTGAGGCTTTGGCATCAGGAGGGCTTGAATTTGAATCCTGGCTTTGTGACTTTGATCCCGTAACTTAAACTGTTAGCTTCAGAATCCTCATGGTTAACATTGGGACAGTGACATGCACCACCTACAGTTTTTTTAAGGACAAAATCATAGTCTCATTATCACATAGCAACCACCCAACATCCATGGATGTGGTTCCCCTTTTCCCAGATTCGCTGCAGAACTTCAGATCATCTGGGAGAAATACTGCTCACGTAATGGTCCCCAGCACCACCAGCACCCGCCCCCCCCAGCAGTACTGGAAGGAACTGTAGTCAGAGAGAAGTTTCTATCCAACTGTCTGCTTCATGAGGTCCATGGCAAGATTAACAAACCAGTAAAGCAGGATTGTTCTTCCTATGAATTCCCTAGGCTTTTCATGAGGTTTACTGCCTATTGGACAATATATATGTTATAGTCTACCGTTCTTCCTAAGGACTTGAGCAATAGTTTAATAATTAGCAACTAACCTCTTCGGATCCACACAAATTCAGCACTCTAGGGTAATTTCTGTTTCTACAATCACAGGGGAAAGAGTAGGAAATGAGTCCTTAAGGCAGTGATTACCAGCCTGGGCTTCGTGACACCCCCGGGTATTTCCAGGGATCTCAAGAGGGGTTATAAAATTCTCAAATCAAAATTTAATTTGAATGCACTTTAATATTTTTTAAAGTAGCATATGGCACTTTGAGGACAGGAAGAAAGAGTCACAAAGTCCACAAACAAACCCATGAAGGTGTCAGCTCAAAAGGCTGGAAATTACTGCATTATTGAACCTGCTGTCACAGTAAATGTTCCATAACAAAGGTGTGTTGAATTCGGTCTCATTCATTACAGAGTAAAGGACTTTTATTTGTTTGGTCACATCTTTATCATTTAAGAAATATTTAAAAATGGTATTTATTTTTATTTCAACATGTCAACTGTGCATGTCCAAAACAGCAGGCTTTTCAAAGAAATAAATCAGAACTGTAAACACAAGATACAGTATAAGTTTTTGACTTCCTACAGTCAGTTTCACAATTCCACATACTGTACATTCATAGGTGAGGTTCAGCCTGTCACCCATTTCTTTATTTCTATAATTACACAAGCATAATAAATAGATCTGATTTTAAAGGTCACTTAAAATGAATCATGATAATTTACAGTACAGTACTTTTCAGTTCAAGTGCAAAAAATAACTTTGCTTAATTCCATTTCTTTCAGTTATTTTATTTTTAAGCTGTGTTTTGCGGTGAGGCTAGACATCCAAGTGTAGAATTTCTTCCCCCAGATGCAGTATTGGGCAGAACCGTGGGCTCATGGGGAAGCCCTCACTTTACAACTGATCCTGCCTGGTCAGAGCCAGAGGGGAAGGTGAGTTGCTCCTTTCTAACTCTGTTCTTTCCCTTCCCCTCCTGTGCTCATCCACAGCTATACATAGTATAACTCACCTTTGCTCAGCTAATGCTGTGTTCCCTTTTCTACAGCCCTCCCCCCAGGCTTCCTGGGAACCTCGCTTTCATTTTCAGCAGCAAGCTTTATGTGTGATTCACACAGCCATTGTTCTGACTGTAGTTGTAATATTTACAGGTGCACACCCATATCTGAATTGTCCAGTGTCTGACTATGTCTTCATGGGAAAGAGTATATTGAGATTTCTTTCTTTAGTTGTTGGAAAGTACAGTTACTTCTTATTGCCATCCTTCCCATCCCTGGTTTCCTATATACCACCTTTTCCTCACCAAAACCAAAACAAAACTGACCCATATGTAATTTTTTAAAATTATATCCCTCCCCCAGGCACTTAAATCTTATACTGTTATTTGTAAATAGCACTGCTTAATTAAATGAACTTTTAGGAATTCAGAGATGTTTTTATTTTATTCCATCAGCTAATTAGAACCCAGATCACTATAAAACAGTAAATAGCACTGTAGGCTATTTACGGTATCAATAGATTTAGTAAACCCTTGTCTATTGAGCCACAGGATACTGAGTTGGTTGGTTTATTTGAGATATTCCCTCATTTCTGGTCTTTCTCAAAGCTCATTTAAAACAAAAGGCATTTTAAAGCTCAGCTTAGCTTGTAGTAGTCAATAACAGCTTTTGTTGCTCAAAGAATTGACTGTTTTCATTGTATACCATACACATATAAAAATATATTTGCTAGAGATATGCAAAGTTTCTGATGAAACTTTTATTTTTTCCACAAAAAGCATATGTGCTACTAACTTTTATCTGGTTGCTTTTTAAATATGTCTTATAACCCTTCAAATGGTCCTCTCCAAGAAAAACAAAATTACGTTTTTGTGTTTTTGTGAAACAGATGTATTCTGTTTCTTCCCGATTTGCATTAAGAACCAAATAATTAGAATAAATAATCAGAAGAGGGAAGTTGTATCAACATTCACCTTGAAACACTTTTGTTCCCTCTGCCCACTTAGTGTAACTGCTGGTTTCAACTCTAACTGCACTGGCAGACAAGTCCTGTTGTCCTCAACCTAACCAAGAACTGAAAGTCCTCGTTGAACTCCATTTCCCTGCTGTAACTCCAATGGGATTATAGAAGTTTACCTTTTCCCGCCAGTATGTACTGTAGCTCCTGTGTATGTGTGTTTCCATGTTAATGAGCTTGAGTATTTAGAAGCGTATGCGGTGCTGTGCTCCTCCAGGGGAAGTGTATCCTCACTGGGGGCCTGGCCCTGTGTCCCGCCGAGGAGCCCGATTCCATGCAGGGTGTGAGATGAGCAGGATGCCCTCAGCGTCCTCCCGCAGCTGGCTGAGCCTGCTGCTCCTCGCTCTCCACTCGCGGGTCCACACTGGGGTGAGGGGGGCTAGTCTGTGTCTGAGATGCTGCTGCGTCAGGGGATGGCTGGTTTCTAGATGGGTCAGAGTGAGACTCACGTGGGACAGGCCAGGCTCTACCAGCTGGAGAATCTTCCTGATTCTCACTGGTCCCCTGGAGGGAAAAAAATAGGAGACGCCCCAAGGTCAGTGATAGCAATTAAATCCCAATTTTTTATATGCTTTCAAGTAAAATATAGGAAACATCGGGAGATCATCCTGAAGTGCCCATTTCAGGGACCAAGTAATAGAGTAATAAGGACAGAATGTCTTACCTTTCATCTCCTTTCCTATGTGCAACTGCCAGAGCCGCATGAAAAACACAAACACTATAAGCAGACTTATCTTGTGGACAAAAGAACATTACTGCCAAAATGCCTGTCACTACTAGGCAAACAATTTACATCAGCAAATATCTACTGAGCACCCCCAGCCATGCAGCAAGTCACTGAGCAAACACCACTGAATAAATGAAACTCAGGCCCCTTGCTCAGACAGCAGAGGTCAAGAGCTTTGTCTAATAGCAAGGAAATAAGGGATTCTCAGCCTTGGAGGCAGAGCCAGGCAAAGAATGTCTTGTAATTAAGAGTCCTATTATACATTTGGGATTTCAAAATATGCACTAAAAATTAGTCAGAACATCCATGTAAAAAAGGGAATGTAAACAAGCATTTATGTAACCAGCTGTAAATAACCATGAATATACACACTTGCTCTAACACGTTACCAGCAGCAATTTCTATAAAGTGCCATATTGGTTTTATAAGTCAGGAAACATGTTTTTTTTTAAATGACTTTTCCTTCAAGTTTGTACCCATCACTTCTAATAGCTGAACACCAAAAAGAAAGGTTCATTTCAGTGATTGATTCTAAAATGTGGAAAAAATACTTAGAATAATGACTTCTTAGGAATAACTACCTGAAAGTTTTTATTAGTCTCAATATACCAGAAAAAAAAAGTTTTTAATGCTGCTTAAGCCTAACAGGCTTCGGTGAAAATGAGGATGAGTATGCAAAGTTATGAAAACATTGCTACTCAAGCAGCAATCATCCTTTCATCAAATTCATGTCAATTTATTATCTTGATAAATTAATAAACAGAATCATGTATGGACCTGCATGCATAATGGTTATCAGCGAAGAATCAGATTTGGTTAAAATTATACAAAGATTTTATGTTAGCTTACAAAGTCAAGATAAATTTCATTAAGGTAGTTCAACAAATTTTCTAAAAGGGAAATTACTCGAATTACTTTTTTTTTTTAAAAAGAGAGGAGGGTCTCATTCTGTTGCCCAGGCTGGAGTGCAGTGGTGCGATCATAGCTCACTGCAACCTTGAACTCCAGTGCTCAAGCAATTCTCCCTCCTCAGCCTCCCCAGTAGCTGGGACCACAGGCGTGTACCACCACGCCTGGCTAAGTTTTTATTTTTTTATTTGTGGTAGAGATGGGGTCTCACTATGTTGCCCAGGCTGGTCCCAAACTCCTGGGCTCAAGCGATCCTTCTACCTCGGCCTCCCAAAGTGCTGGGATTATAGGCATGAGCCACTACACCCAGCTTACTCTTCATTTTTAAGTCTTTCCCCTTTATTTTTTTCTTATGTGTACTCTGAAGCTACTCTAGATAAAGAGCTGACAGGACTTATCAAGTAAAAGGGAGTGATTAACATAAAAAGGGGAAGCTGGATTTATTACTTTGCTGAAACTATTCTTAGAAGTCACACTTATTTTCCAAAGTCAGGATCCAGCATTAGTTATATAATTATCCATGCTGTTTTATCAGTATGATTTGACTTTACTCAGGAGAGACCACTTTTCTAGGGATAAGAAAAATCACATTTTTTATTTTTCATGTGAGGCCACCTGCACAACCATATTTCCACTGAGTTAGGTGTCCTACCAGACCCATACAGTTGCTCAGATTATTAATTAATTAATTCAACAAACATTTACTGTGGTCCTGTTATAATGCCCCCACTAGAATTTTGGAACTGCAGAGATGAATGAATATAGTCCCCAAAGGCAAGAACCATATATTCTCATTGCAACTGGTATTCCATCAACGCTGAAATTTTAAAGAATTACCATCAGCACTGAAATTTTAATGAAACATACAAGATCAGAAGGGATATACTTCTTTCTTTCAAGAAATAAAAGAATCATGTCCTCTGTGAAGCCTTCCTCATCTCTGCAAGGCAGAATTTTCCCTCCGTGGGACTTTGTATACACCTCTATAATGCATTTCTCACACAGTACCGAAATTATTTGTTTACATGTCTATTTCTCTCACCAGACCTTCAGTAAATCTTGTTGAATGAAAGATGAGTAATGAAAACAACTGAGCCTACTTAAGGTATCTTCTGTGACAGGTAGTACTGCTAACCCAGCAGAGGAACTTTACCTGTAAAGGCTGTATCTCAGAAGCACGGTTGTCTCTTGTTAGTTGCATCATCTCTTTCATTTGGTAGAGTGCGTAGACAAATGTCACCCAGGGAGAAGAGCTGACCCCCCAGGCTGGTTTGTTCACATCTTCCTGTTCTTCTTGGTGCTTGGTTTTCTTGGGTGGAAGTCTGGGCTCAATGCGTGGCATGACATCCTCTGTCTGTTGCTGCACCAAGTCGATAGTTGCTATGGGAACAGGACTAGAGGGAACAGGAATCCTTTCTGCCAACATTGTCTTATCTGGAAAAAAAAACATTTAAATCATTTTTCAGAGCTTTCTACATATTTAAACAAAGGTATAAAAAATAAATAAACCAACAATCCCCTAAGTCCATGCTAGTGTGCTTGGCAATATTAATAAATTGCTGTTTACCAAGGACTTCTTTACTTGGTACAAATACAGAGTAAATGAACATGATGTTTATCTTTCAGGGTCTCCTTTATAGAACTTAATGGAAATTAATTTACTTAGGAAATCTATTTTTCATTTAACTTAAATAGAGTATCTGTGGGACATACGTTATATTGAGTGTTGCCTTAGGCCCAGTTACAGGATTACGATTTTAAAGATAAGCATCAATACAGGAAAAGCCATGTGATAGCTATTTTTATTGGCCTTTTACTGAAGGCAGGGACTGAGGATGTGTAAGGGATATGATCCAGTTAGGGTTATAAAAGAACAAAAGTTAGAAAAACCAGCATTGGTCTTTCTTTCTGAGTAACTCATCGAGATTAAAATCTGTCTCTGAGGTTTCTATAACAAGCTAGTTTTTCTCTTAACGGAAGCACTTCAGGTAACTGAGGCCAAAGCTCCTCAAAGGATAGCAGCATCCAAAGACGAGCCCTGTTCTGGGACCCAAGAGCTGAGTAAGAATATTTTCATTCTACTGGTTGGCCTTTTTATTAAAAAGTTGAGTCAACCTATTCTCATCTACACATTATATTTGCTACAAACTCCTTTTTGTATAACAATTTTATTAGGTACCAAGTTTGACGGTTGGTATGTCTGACATTTCACTTTAACACTTCTTGTTTTATTTTTACTGTGAAGGTACATTCTCATTCTTTCAAACACATGGTTTGGCTTGTGATTATCTTTCAAAGTTTTTTTTAGAGCAATTTTTATGAAACCATGGGTAAGAATTCATGTTATTTTCTAATATGAGTTCTGTCGTGAAACCGATGCTGTGCAGACAGCCAAAAATATCCACGAAGTGTTTGGGAAGCATGTGGCTAATGAACACACAGTACATCGATGGTTTGAGAAGTTCCATTCTAGTGATTTTAATCTTGAAAATGAGCCACGTGGGCAACCTGAGACCAAGGTGGATAATGATGAGCTGAAAGCCACAGTGGAAATGAATCCATTTCAACCCATGTGTGAATTAGCAGCAAGGCTTGACACTACTATTCCAACAATATTGGACCACTTGGAACAAATCAGCAAGGTAAAGAAGCTGGGTAGATGGGTACCACATGAATTAAATGAGTATCAGAAGAGAAATCATCTTGAAGCTTGCCTTTCTTTGCTGTCACAACATAAAGGCGAACCATTTCTAAACTGTATTGTTATGTGTGATGAAAAATGGATTCCTTCTGACCATTGCAAGTGTTTGGCACAATGGCTGGATAAAGATGAAGTGCTGAAACACAGTCTAAAAATGAACATTCATCAAAAAAAGCTAATGGAGTCTGGTGGTACAGCACTGGTAATATCCACTATGGCTTCATGAAACCTGATCAATCAATTATAGCAGATGTCTACTGCAACCAGTTGTACAAAATGATGAGGATGCCTGCAATTAAGCAGCCGAGGTTGGTCAATAGAGACAGGCCAATCCTCTCACAAGACAACACTTGACTTACATGTCACACAATGCTGCTCCATCTACAGAGACTGGACTTGGAAACTCTCCGTCATCCACCATATTTACCAGACCTTGCATGGGCTACCACTTCTTCCTGGCTTTGGACCACTTTTTGCAAGGGAAAATACTCAATTCTCAACAAGCTGTGGAAAAACCTTTCATGATTTCACTGCCACCTGCTCTCCAGGCTTCTTCACTGCTGGCATAAACAAGCTACCATTAAGATGGCAAAACTGTGTCGACAGTGTAGGCACATACTTTGATTAACTGTACTGCTTCTTGTTTGAGATATAATAAACTAAACTTTTGATTCGAAATCGGACATTTCATATTTAATGACCTAAATAATAAAGGCCATGCCTGGTTCAGGGAAAATGTCAACCTTCAGGTTTAGACTTTTTTTCCCAAATGAAGGTAAAGGCATAGAGATGTACCACTCCCTATCCCTTGTGGTAAAAGTACTATACAGCCTTATATGTATTTGACTAAAATTTGAAATACCTTTCAAATACTAGGGAAATTTAAAATCAATACTTCCCTAGTACCTTGTACTGTAAAATAAAACAAAAAACAAGAAAACCTCAAGCTATTTAAAATACCAATCTTCTTTTCAGCATAGTAGATGGCTTTTCTCTAACAAAGGTACACATGAATTCATCAATATGCCACTCAGAAAATCTAGACAAGTAAGCCCATTGTATACTTCATAACCACTTCTGGGTTTCCGAGGGACATGTGTAGACTTCCCCATCAAGAAAGAATGGGAACAGTCACCTTCTTCCTCATCTGGCACTGCCAGCCACTGGATCAGGGCAAAGAGCAGGAGGATCACCAGGCAGGCCATGCCAATTCCTCGGAAGGTTGCAGCAGCCCCTGTGGAAACAAACAGAGCTCTCTAAAGAGCAATTCCTGGAAATGCAGATAGCCCTCATCCAAAACTGTCACTGTTCCAAAGTTTTCAGGGCAAAGGAAGCACAGCTTGGGCTGAACCAGAGGAAAGTGGCTGGCTATTATCTCCATATAATGGAAAAAGCACAGGACTGGGCAGGTATCAGGAGACCCAGGTGCTGGTATTGATCAGTTATAAAACTGCATTTATAAAGGATTTTCTCTGAGTGCCTTTCACCTATAGTGGTGCTCTTCTCTTCATAAAGACCATTTACCCAACTATTAACAGCTTCATTAATCTGTAGTTGGAATGGCAGAGCTCAAATAGCGCTATAATTCACACATTCTGGGCCCACCTTAAACAGGTGACTGGGCCATTAAGATCCCTGGAGGAGAATAATCTCATTTCTAGCCCAGCCCGTATATTTCCAATAAGGGAGATGTGACAAGACAGACAGACATTGTTACAGATATACTGACAGTACCAAAGCCAGCACATAGTTAGATTTCTCTGGTTCAGAATCTCCTGACGGAGGAACAATGATCGATTTTCTTTCCTTTAGCATTATTATCAGCAGGTTTAGATATCTTACTTTAAGCCAAAAGTACACGTTCTTATTCATTGTTTGGCTCCTTTGAAGTATCTGTTTAACATCCCATTAAGTTGTTTGCCAGAGGAGTGTGCACAGTTACAGACTTAACAACCTAACCTAAGCACACTGCTTTACAATCATGACTACCATGAAATCTAGAAAGGGAATATGAATACTGGAGTTTAGCTTCTGGCAATCTTCAGTAATAATTTGAGTGTTTACTGATGTGTTGCTGAAAAGTCATGTTTTCATCAAAGAAAAAAGGCATAAAAAGAAAGCCATTCTTACCAAAATAATTTACTAACACGCCTCCGATCATGGCGCCGCAGCCTCTCCCCAAACCCAGGTGAAGGCCCTGCAGGATGCCCTGAGCAGACGTCCTCAGCTCGGGGGGAACAGCTGCACTTAGGTAAGAGATGCATGCTGCCCAGATGGCCGCGTGTGTCACTCCTGGGAGGAGGGAGAGAGGAGGGGTTGACCGGTCAGCACTTTTTAGGTTACTCTTCTTTGAAATGTGAACTATTTATTGAACGAGGCGCCTATTTTTTAAATATATTTTCTGTAGTAAATACGCATAACAAAATTTACCATTTTAACCATTTTTGAGTGTACAGTTCAGTGACATTGAGTACACTCACAGTGTTGTGCAACCATTACAATCACCCACCTCCAGAACATTTTCATCATCCCCAACAAAAACTCTGTACCCATTAAACAGTAACTTCCATTCACCCCTTGCCCAGCCCCCTGGCAACCACCATTCTACTTTCTGTCTTTATGAATGTGACTAGTCTAGGTACCTCACAGAAGTGGAATCATATAGTATTTGTCATTACGTGTCTGTCTTATTTCACTTAGCCTAATGTCTTCAAGGTACATCCATGTTATAGCTTGTGTCAGAATTTCATTCCTTTTTAAGGCTGAATAATATTCCATTGTGTGTGTGTGTGTGTGTGTGTGTGTGTACCACATTTTGTTCATCCATTCATCTGTGGATGGACCTTTGGATTGTTTCTACCTTTTAGCTATTGTGAATAATGTTGCTATGAACACTGGTATGCAAATATCTGTTTGAATCCCTGATTTCAATTCTTTTGGGTCTATACCTAGAAATGGAATTGCTGGGTCATATAGTCATTGTATGTCTAATACTTTGAGAAACCACCTGTTTTCCACAGTAGCTGAACCACTTTACAGTCCCACCAGAAATGCATAAGAGATCCAATTTCTCCACATCCTCTCCAGAACTTATTTTCTGTTTTTTTTTTAATAGTAGCAATCCTAATGAGTGCGAACTAATGTCTCATTCTCCTAATGGTTAGTGATGTTGAGCCTCTTTCAGGTGTTTATTGGCCATATGTATATCTTTGGAGAAATGTCTACTAAGTTCTTTGCCTGTTTTTGAATTGGGTTGGGTTTTTGTTGTTGAGTTGTAGCAGTTCTTTATATATTGTGGGTGTTCATTCCTTATTGGGCACCTTCTTTGACACTATGATTATTTTTACTTTTTTCCATTATAATTAGCACCATGATTAATATTTTTGGGGATACAGCTTTTTACATAGCTTATTTACACTGGCTATAATTCTACAAGTAGGTTAATGGTTCAAAGATATAACAATTTTTATGCTTTTTAATATGTGGTTCAAAAATTAAATAAGGGTATAGAGATAATTTACAATGCCTCATCACCAGTTTCATTATATATCTTTACCATTTGTTGGGAAGATGGAGATAACGGGTAGGAAAATGGCTATTATTTTAATATACAGCAACTGCACCTTGTCTGAATTGAAATCTTTATTAAGATACTGCTTTAGCCCAGACACGGTGGCTCATGCCTATAATCCTAGCACTTTGGGAGCCCAAAGTGGGAGGATTGCTGGAAGCCAGGGGTTTGAGACCAGCTGGGGCAATAGCAAGACCCCATCTCTCCAAAAAATTTAAAAAAAAATTCGCTGGGCATGGTAGCATGCACCTGTATGTAGTCCCAGCTACTTGAGAGGCTGAGACAGGAGGATTGCTCGAGCCCAGGAGTTTAAGGCTGAAGTGAGCTACGATTGTGCCACCGCATTCTAGGCCAGATGACAGAGTAAGACCCTGTCTCAAAAAAAAAAAAAAAAAAAAAAAGTAGAAGCAGAAGCATTTGCTTTTCCTAGTTTATGATATATTTTATCCCCTAAATGTTACAGGAAAGTTGTTTTAGGTAGCACAATTCCTAAGACTTCCTTAATCTTGTCTTATAAATATGGAAAATGGTGGAGGTTTTTAGATTCCTAGGTTGCTTTTTCATTATTTTAAAACTGAGGACCAGAACACAACTGTAGTAAAAATATTGGCAAGAGTTTCAGATTACTAATAAGGTTGTTAGAAAGTTGCATATTCAAGTTTAAGAACAAGAACTACAACTCCACAACTGTCTTTTACAGACACAGGTGATGTTACTAACCCAATCTATTCTTACAGATTGCTCAGTTTTACTACTTTCTTTTCTAAGATGTGGGATGGATTTAATTGGTTCTTCCACATAAATGATATATTGAATTAAGTTATTTTAGGGAAGTCAATTTTAATCCTGCATCTTCCCTGGAAAATGTTGGAGCATATAGGTACAGTGACTTTCATTCTTCTGCTTTTAGTACCAGAGAATTTTTTTTTTTTTTTACTGTGTGCTTTACTATTTTTTCCTCCAGTTAATGCCCTGACTTACTTTAAAGAAGGGAGTACCTAATTATCTAATCAGTCTCAAAAAGCAATAAGGAAATCTACAAATCTGACTATAGGAAATATTTTACAACAGCCACTTACTACCAGCCAACAAATTCTAAGAATAGTTTAAAAACATCCTGACTTAAGTCTTCCTGCTAGAAAATACTTTAATTATCTTAGAACACTCAGAGTTTTAGAAAATGCTCAGAATTCTGAAGGAACAAAAAAGGAGACAAATTCTATTGTTGGAAGATTTTATGCATGTCCAAGCCTTCACGCTTAAGAGAATAACAGCTAAAATTATATTTGATCTAAAATTATAACAAAAATACATATTAATATTTTAATGTTTTGATCACATACATACATAAGCCCATCTTTGTCTACTTGTAAATCTGCAATTAACTGCTCAGACAGACATAACAATAGCTTTTGTGTCACCATTAAAGTTAACCTACAGTCATTTTGATGTGGTTTCAGATCTTTGGTGATTCATCTTTAAGAAATGATTTCCAAACCTATGTTGAATTTTACTATTGAATCTAATTAATTTTGAATAAATCAATTTTATTTCTTGGAATATTTTAGAGTTTTTTCCTAGTGTTAATGAAAAAGTGTATCTGAAAAGAAATGGAGTTAGAAGCATCTTATTACTATAAACGAAAATATTTTAAAATATTCCCACTGTGTACTACTGTGTCAACATTCATAATTAAGACTCTATCTAGGCATTATTCAATTCTGAGAAAGCTGGCATTATCTAGGGTATTGCAGTTGTTTAGCCAGGTAAAGCAAACACTTTATTTGATTTCTGTGGAAGTTAGTTAAGTATGCATGCTACTATTACTGAAAGCTCGGCACTTGTCCCGAAGGCGGCATCAAAAGAACAAGAACAAGTCGTGTGGGGAGAAGGAAGGAGAAGTTTATTACTTTGCTGACAAAGGGGACAACGGTAGATTCTTGTCTCAAAAAATGCCATCCTCCTAATAATAAGCAGAAATACAGGGCTTTTAAAGGGTGGGTTCTCAGTCTAGACTGCTGTGTTAATGATTCTAATTGTCCCTGCCCAAGACAAAGCCTGTGATCTCCACCCACCTGGGGGCTGAGCTATCTTCCTGCCCCAGGGATGCAGGCCAGGCCGCAGTTCCCAAAAAGAGTGGGGGAAGTTTTAAAGAGACAGAAAATATTTTTGCTGTTTTTTAGGCCATTCCCTGTGTTACACTACCACTAATCATCTAGTCCATCTTTTGAGTCAAAAAATAACCTAGTTGAAACGATAACTGAAACATATATAAGGCCTAAGAAAGTTATTTTAATGTTTCTCAGTCAACTATGAGGCATATGACCTAAAGTACTCAGTAAAAATAGTGTTTATTCCATTATGGTTCTACTTAAGATCATACATGGTAATTTTTTATTGTATGCCAGACATTGTGAATTTTACCTTTTTGGGTGCTGGACATTTTTGTATTCCTATAAATGTTCTTTTTTTCCCCCTAAATATGCCTTCAGGGTAGTACAGCTACAATTATTCTTGAGCTTTGTTCTGGGATGCAGCTAAGTTACTTGGAAATAGTATGATCCTTTTGGGTCTTGCTTTTAAGATTTCTCAAATGACACCAGAGGAGTGTTTAGTCTAGGGCTAATTATTTCATAGTACTCACACAAGACCATTTTGAGTACTTTACCAATCCTAGGAATCATGAGTTTTTCCAGTTTAGCTGATTGGAACAAGTACTATTCCCAGTCTCATATAGGTTCTGAATATTGTTCTCTAATGCTTTCTTTCCTAGTTTTGGATGGTTTCCATGATGTTATACTGATCAGTACTCTGCCAAATACTTTAAGGGAACTCTCTGTAGATCTCTAGAGTTTTCTCTCTCCTCTCTGGGATTTTGCCTTTAACAACTGGCCTTTGGTCTCCCTAGACCTTGGCTAGGGTCCTCATCTCAGTGGTTCTCCTCTATGCCCTGCAGGTTTCCAACTCTCGCCAGGCAGTAAACTGATGCTCCTTATTTGGTTCCCATCTCTCAGGGATCCCTGTCCTTGCTGCTGATGTCCAGTGCCTTGGGAACCACTGTTTCATGTATTTTGACCACTTTTTTAGTTATTTCAAAAAGGAGAATAAATCTAGTCCCTGTTATTCCCTTCTGGCCAGAAGCAGACTAAATCAAATCAAATCAAATCAAATCAAATCTGAAAAGAATATTGATCTTTTAGTTTAATTTTCCAAAACAACATGATTATTCTCTATGTGATGAAATAAGCAAATTTATTTAGTGGCACAGGTGAATGTATTTACACTAGAGTTACAAATTTTTAAAGCTGTAAGTATGAGGTAACTAAATTGATAGATCACACAATAAAAATAAAAAGATGTTATTCCTGACTGATAATAGTGACAAGGGCATACACATTGACTCTCCTTGCAATATGTGTTAACATTTCCTTGTCTACTTGAAGGTATAACTACTGATACACCTTCAGTGGCAATTCAACACCAACTCATAATAGGTGCTTAATAAATAGATTGACTGGCAATGAATGACTCTCAGAGACCAAACAGGTCACGTAAACTTAGCTTCTCAGTCCTTCCTTATCTTTACTGGGATCCCCCAGGATTAGCTCTGAGGCCCAATGAAAACAAAGACATATCTCCATACTAACTACCGCCAAGACCTCAACTACTTGAGGATACATTACATTTGAATAACCTAGAATCACTAAAAATAATAATGATTAACATTGAATTTTTTTCATTAATATTATTATAGCAGTTTACTCTACAAGGAATTGTGCTAGATGTATTACATGGATTATTTCATTTATTCCTCCCCATTATAGGTACAGTAGTATTTTTTCTTCATTTTCCGAAAAGGAAACTCAGGCACAGGGAGATGAGAGTGCCTCGTCCAGGGTCACACAGACTACTGAGCAGTGGAACAGGATTTGAATCCAAGGTGTCCAAGGTCAGAACTTGAGTGCTTAAATATTAATACTACACTATATGTGTTTATAACAATTATGAGAAGTATTCTATAGTAAATGTAACCATCTACTTTAGGAAGTTTTATTGATAATATCAAGCATGCTCAACAGTATACCAATTTAAAAATTGGATATTCTTACTACCTTCTTCCCCATCCTTCCTAAAGAGCTGATATATCATACATATAATCAACATATATGCCCCAAATAACTCTTCACCTTATAATACTCCACCCTGATATCTGATTCTGCAACATGCATTTCAAAATTGTTCAGTTTTATCAAATAAGAATGACCTATTGTAATAAACAGTACATATGAGCAAAGGGAAAAAATCCTTTCTTCTCAAGTAGACAGCTGCTCTCTGTCAAACGCTGTTTGGCTTCAGGAAATTACATCATAATGGCTGGGAGGAGTGAGAACTGAGTATTGGGGAACTAGCATTGTTTTGTTTTTTCTTGCTTCTGCCACTGACTTATGCTCACTGAACAAAACATAAGTATCCCTTCAGCACTGGTACACAAAATCGGTTGTGACAAACCTTTTCCACTCACAGACCAAAGAATACATTTCAATTAGTTCAGTGTACTTCTCAAATGCTTTGATTAAAAAAAAGCTTGTGAAGATCAACCTGGTGAAAATCAGTAAGCACCTAAGAAAAGGTCTCCACTGGGCAGGCAATAAAAGAAAAAGTCTGTTTTGGTTAAGGTAATGCTAGCTTTTGTAACAGATTAACCTCCAAATCTTAGTGGTTTCACACATTAGTTATTTTCTTTTCTTGCTCACATAAAGTCC
>RJWJ010012738.1:0-41345 GCA_004363605.1 Indri indri
TTGCATAGGAAGAGTTTTGAAGGCGTAAAACTTCTTATGCAGGTCGTTGAGACAAGTTAAAATCATGTAACACTAGTCAAACTTTAAAATGTTGATGTCATAGGGCAGCAGGGCAGTTATTAATCTATTTAAGCTCAAGACCATAGTTTCCAAGCCAAAATTAGAAAATAGTACATGTCTCTGTATATCTCCCTATTTACATATTTGTCTTCCCTGGCAGATTAAGGTCTGGGTCCATCTCTTTTCCTCACTGAACACCCAGCTCCTGGTCCAGTGCCTGGCTTATATCAATATCACAATATAAAAGTGTGGATATGAATTTTTCTTCACAAACTTGACATCTACATGTGACTCTTTTCCTCTGGGTTAAATTTATACAGCCATGGAAATTCTCAATTTATTCGAATATTATTGGTAAATAATAAAAATAAATATGTACCTGTGTGCATAGGTGCACACACACCCGTGCACACACACAATGTATGCAGGAAAGAGAAAAGCAGCAACTGGAACACATTTCAAAGAAACGCCATACCCAAAAAAGAAGAAAATGCTACTCAAAACTTCAATTTGCCGAACTGCAAGCAAATGATGATATTTTGAGTAGATATTTTCTTTTAAAAGTATATTGTTCCTCTTTTGAATATCTTGCAAGTCTTATCCAAAGTTATATTACCATCATTTTACAAGACATGATTCCTCCTCAATTTTTATAGACTTCTTAGCATAGTCCTTAAGTGACAGCACATCTATTTTACGAAGATGTCATGTCTTCTAGAAACATAAAAGAGGACCCAATGAGCATTTTTTACTTTTTTAGTTTTTCTTCAAAGCCAGATTTTTTCTTCACCCTGTCTGGTTTTAGCAATGAATGGCTGGGTCAAAATACACTACGGAATATTTAAAAATCCAATCTAGGAAAGGCACACAGAATGAAAGCCAACCAGTCAGGAAATAAATATTTGTTGTTATTGAAGAGGTTTGATTTTTATTTAGAACTGCCGAAACGTAATCTTTGCATATGAAAAGCCACTCCTGCTGTCTATCTGCCTCAGGGATACTGCCACAAAGTTCACCTTCTCCTCTCCCAGGGAATAAATATCACATCATAGTTGCAGCTATGAAAATATGAATCATAAATTTTTTAAAAATAGCCACCTGTTAATTTTTGATCCCCTATTAGAGGTGTTTTCCACCAACCAGGAACACAAAAGCCACGGGTACTCAACTCCCATTTCTCACCACCAGGGCAATCGGGCCTAGTTGATGACCACACAAACACGAGATTAAGACGAAAACCTTCCCAGGCCTGCGAGTGCGTGTATTCACACGTCCTTAATAACACAGTCCCTGAAAAATTATGCCTGAAACTGAAAAATTTACCCTATGGTATTCCAAGAACTTGGGATCTGAGTTCAGAGTCATCACATCATCATGACAGAGGAATATTCGAGTCAGGGAGAAAACCCCTTGATCCAGGATCCAGGCCGGCGGTGGGATTCCGGCCAGGCCATCCACGCTGCTCTCGCAAAGATTCAATGACAAAATGGTGTTGTTTGGCAGGACACTGCTTTGCTTGCTGCGTGGCCACCCCAATGATAGCTGCTCCACCAGGCCAATTAATAAAATGAGGGATATTTAGCAAATAGCCATCCGTAGGGGGATGGGGGTTGGGCAAAGCCACGGGGTCCCTTTTGAAACCTGCTGGAGCAGGACTGCCCCCCACACCTGCGCGTTCGCCCAGAGGTTTACCCAGGCAGCGCCCAGGTGCGGACTGGGCAGGTGCAGTCGCTGTCATGACGCGCACCAGCCGCATCCCTAGCCACCTGCCCCCCTACACCTGCTAGCAGCCTAGGCGGGGCAGGCCCCAGGTTTTACCAGCGCTCCGCGGCTTCCAAGGCCCGCCAAGGCTTATCCCGCGGCAGGCGCCCCAAGCACCGGGCGCGCAGGGGCAGGAAGGGCGCAGCACGGCTCCCCGTGCAGCAGCCGGGCTGGCGTGGAGCCCCGCGCCCTGCGCTGTGCTGGGGGCGCCCTTCCCCTCCCCCGCGCTGGGCCCAGGCCCTCAGTCCCTCAGCACCTCTTGCCGCCCCCGCGCCCCGCGCCGCCCGGCCCAGCCCCGCCCAGGGGCCAGCAGACGCGCAGCCCGGGCCTCGGCGCTGGGCATGGCGACCGGCCGCGCCGCAGCCTCCCAGGCAGCAGCGGCAGTGACCAACCTGTAACCCCAGCGCTCAGAGCGGTCATGGTGCCCGCGGGCTGCGGCGGCGGCGGGATACGTGCGAGGCGCGGCGCCCACAGCGGGCGGGGACGCGGGCCCCTCACCTACCGCGGCTCCGTCAGCGCGCTCGGCCGGGCTGGGGCCGCGGCTCCGCGCTCGTGTGTGTCAACTAATGTAGCTACCGCCGGGCGGGGTGGGGGCGGCGTTGGGGAGCGAGAGTTTCAGGGCCTTTTATTTTTCTTTTTGGGTTGGATTTGCTACAGGGGCTGCAAGGATGCCTAAGGCTGAAGGGAGGGAACCGCAGAGAAGGTTGCGCTGCAGTTGGTGGCGAGCGCGGGGGTCGGTATTATCAAGTTCCTTCTCTCTGGCTGTCACCCTCAGTCTCACAGCAACAGCTGGGCTCTCATCTGCGAGCTCCTCTGTGTCTTTGGTGCTCACCAGCACAGGAGCTGGGATACACGGGGTATACCCAGGGTCACAGCATAGAGAGGCCCCGAGCCCAGTATGTGTGTGTGTGTGTGTGTGTGTGTGTGTGTGTGTGTGTGTGGTCTTATTCACCGGACACATATTTGAGGATGTTTCACCCTTGAGTTGCTAAATAATGAATGCATCAGTCACACTTATCATAGTTTTCTACATATGTTGACATTTTTCCTCAACATTAAAATATATTGTCATGTGGATGAGGCTGAAGGTTCATTTATAAATTGATAGTTACCCACATGCCCTGTAAGTATATGTGGACAGTAAAGTGCATCTGAGGTTTCCCAGGGTTCCCAGCAGAGCAAGTTGAGGGAAATCCTGAATCTTAAGCACCATGCTTATGCCCAGGGGACATCCTCCCACTCAGTCCCACTCTCTGAAAGGTTTCCTTTGCAATGTAGTCAGACTATCAAAACCACCAAGGAACTCTTGACCAGTGATTTAGACATCATGCACACAGACACATGAATAAATGGAGACAGAAAACTGAATGAAGCTTCCGCTAAAAGATAAATCCTAAACAAAGAGCAATTGCTATTACTAAATGTTATATCCCAAAGGATAGAAGTGAAATTACACACACTTACATTTTAAAAATGTATTTTCTGATTACATGTATTTAGTTGTTACCGTATTTTAAAACCCTATTCACAATCCATTCACATCCACAGTCCACATTAGCACTTTTTATTTTTTAAAGGAAAATTTAAAAATGATATTTCATGAAATCCAGGGCCATGTGGAATTTTTTTTTCAAATTTCTGAAGATTTCAAAAAGAACGACTATGTAAAGAGCTAAGTTTTTTACATTTTAAAAATGTTTTTATTGATACATAATCTAATATGCATGCATATTTATATGCTACATGTGATATTTTGCTACATGTATAGAATGTATACTGATTAAGTTAGTGTATATTTGTGGTAGCCATCAATCCCCAGCATCCTCACCAGCATCTATTATTCTTTTGTCTTGTTAATAATAGTCATTCTAACTGTGGTAAGATATGGTTTTAATTTGCATTTGCCTGATGATTAGTGATGTTGAGCATTTTATCATATACCTGTTGACCATTGGCATGTCTTCTGTCTTCTTTTGAGAAATGTCTGTTCATGTCCTATGCCTACTTTTTAATGAGATTATTTCTTTGTTTGTTTTTTACTGTTAAGTTGTTTGAGTTTCTTATATATTCTGGGTATTAGTCCCTTGTCAAATGAATAGTTTATAATTATTTCCTCCCATTGAACAGGTTGTCTCTTCATTCTGTTGATTGTTTCCTTTGCTGTTCAGAAGTTTTTTAGTTTAATATAGTCCCATTTGTCTATTTTTTGTTGTTTTTGTTGTTGTTGCTTGTGCTTTTGAGGTCTTAGTCATAAAATCTTGGCCTAGACCAATGTCCTGTAGTGTTTCTCCTATGTATTCTAGAGTTCTGGGTCTTACGTTTAAGTCTTTAATCCATTCTGAGTTGATTTTTGTGTATGGTGAGAGATAGGAATCCAATTTCATTCTTCAGCTTGTGGATATCCAATTTTCCCAGCACCATTTATTGAAGAGGGTGTCCTTTCCCCAGTGTATGTTCTTGGTACTTTTGTCAAAATCAGTTGGCTGTAAATATGTGGATTTGTTTCTGGGTTCTCTATTCTGTTCCATTGATCAAAAGATCTGTCTTCAACTTCTATGTGTCTGTTTTTATGCCAATACCCTGCTGTTTTGGTTACTACAGTCTTGTAATATACTTTGATGTCAGGTAATGTGATGCCTCCAGCTTTGTTCCTTTTGATCAGGATTGCTTTGGCTATTCAGGCTCATTTTAGGTTCCATATGAATTTTAGGACTGTTTTTTCTATTTCTGTGTAAAAATTACTTTAGCATTTTCATAGGGATTACATTAAAGCTGCAGATTGCTTTGGGCAGTATGATCATTTTAATAATATTAATTCTTCTGATTCATGAGCATGAGATGTCTTTCTGTTTGTTTGTGTCCTCTTTGATTTCTTTCATTGGTTTTGTAGTTTTCCTTGTAGAGGTCTTTCGCTTTCTTGGTTAAATTTATTCCTAGGTATTTTATACTTTTTGTAGCTATTGTAAATGGGATTTCCTTCTTGGTTTCTTTCTTAGCTAGTTCATAATTGATGTATAGAAACACTACTGATTTTTGTTTGTTGATTTTTTATCTGGTAACTTTATTAAAATTATTTATCAGATCTGCAAGTGTTTTAGTGGGGTCTTTAGGTTTATCTAGATATAAGATCACGTCATCTGCAGAGAGGGACAGTTTGACTTCCTCTTTTCCAATTTGGATGCCTTTTTTTTCTTTCTCTAGCCTGATTGCTCTGGCTAGGCCTTCCAGTACTATGCTGAATAGAAGTGGTAAAAGCAGTCAACCTTGTCTTGTTTGAGTTCTTACAGGAAAGGCTTTTAGCTTTTCCCCATTCAGTATGATGTTAGTTGTGGGTTTGTCATATATCACCTTTACTATGTTTAGGTATGTTCCTCTCTGACTAGTTTGTTCAAAGTTTATATCACAAAGGGATGCTGAATTCTATCAAATGCTTTTCCTGCATCTATTGAGATGATCATAAGATTTTTGTCCTTCATTCTGTTGTGATGGATCACATTTATTGATTTGCATAAGTTGAACCATCCTTGCATCCCTGGGATAAATCCCACTTGATCATGATGTATTATCTTCTTGATGTGCTGTTGGATCCAGTTTGCTAGTATCATGTTGAGGATTTTTACACTCATGTTCATCAAAGATGTTGACCTGTAGTTTTCTTTTTTGTTGTTGCATCCTGTGCTGGTTTTGAGATTAGGATAATGCTGGCCTCATAGAATAAGTTAGGGAGCATTCTCTCCTCTTCAATTTTTTGAAATAGTTTGAAAATTGGTGTTAGTTCTTCTTTGTAGGTTTGGTAGAATTTGGCAGTGAAGCCATCTGGTCCTGAACTTTTTTGTTGGGAGACTTAATTACTAATTCAATCTCATTACTTATTGGTCTGTTCAGGTTTTTTATTTCTTCTTGATTCTATCCTGGTAGGTTAGTATATGTCCAAGAATTTATCCATTTCTTCTAGGTTTTCTAGTTTGTTAGTGTAGTCGTTCATAATAGTCTCTGAAGATCTTTCGTATATCTGTGATGTCATTTGTTATGTCTCCTTTTTTCGTTTCTGATTTTGTTTATTTGGGTCTTCTCTTTTGTTTTTCTTGATTGGTCTGGCTATCGGTTTATTCATTTTGTTTATCTTTTCGAAAAACCAACTTTTTGTTTTTTTGATTCTTCATATTGTCTAGTCTCTGTTTTGTTTAGTTTTAATCTGATCTTTATTATTTCATTCCTTCTCTTAATTTTGGGTTTGGTTTGTTCTTACTTTTCTAATTCCTTGAGGTGCCTTATTAGACTGTTTATTTGGAATTTTTGTACTTTTTGATGTAGGCATTTATTTCTACAAAGTTCCCTCTTAGCACTGATTTGCTGTGTTCCACAGGTTTTGATATGGTGTGTTTTGATTTTCACTTGTTTCAAGAATTTTTTTTTATTTCTTTGCTACTTTCTTCCTTGGCCCATGGGTCATTCAGGAGCATGTTGTTTAGTTTCCATGTATTTGTCCAGTTTCCAATGTTCCTCTCTTTATTGATTTATATTTTTATTTCATTGTTGTCTGAGAAGATACTTGATATGATTTTGATTTTTTTTTAATTTGCTGAGACTTGTTTTGTGTCCTAATATATAGTTTATCCTGGGGAATGTTCCATGTGCTGATGAGAAGAATGTATGTTTTGTAGCTATTGGATGAAAAGTTTCATAAATGTTTGTTAGGTGCATTTGGTCTAAAATGCAGTTTAAATCCAATGTTTCTTTGTTAATTTTCTTTCTAAAAGATCTGTTCAATGCTGAAAGTGGGGTGTTGAAGTTTCCAGCTGTTACTGTATTGGGATATCTCTCTCCCTTTAGATCTAATAATATTTGCTTTATATATCTGGGTGCTAAGGTATTGGGTGCATATATATTTAGAATTGTTATAACTTCTTGCTAAGTTGATCCCTTTATCATTATATAATGATCCTCTTTGTCTCTTTCTGCTATTTTTGGCTTAACACATTTTTGGTTTCCATTTGTGTGGAATATCTTTCTCTATCCCTTTACTTTCAGTCTATATGTGTCTTTACAAGTGAGATGAGTTTTTTGTAGGCAGCATATAGGTGGGTCACGTTTTTTTAAATCCATTCAGCCAGTCTATATTGTTTATGTGGAAAGTTTAATCTATTATTGAAGGTTATTATTGATACATTAGGTCATATTCTTCTCATTTTATTAATTGATTTCTGGTTTTGTATATCCTTTGTTACTTTCTTTTTCTCTTATTGTTTATCATTGTTGTTTGGCGGTTATCTGTAGTGGTAACATTTGAGTCCTTTCTTTCCCTTATTTGTGTGTTTTCTCTACCAGTGAGTTGTATATTTTTGTGTGTTTTCATGATGGGATATAGCATCCTTTTGCTTCCAGGTATAGGACTTCCATAAGCATTTCTTGTGTGGCCAGTTTAGTGGTGATGAATTCCCTCAGCTTTTGCTTGTCTGGGAAAAACTTTATTTCTCCTTCATTTACGAAGGATAACTTTGCTGGGTGTAGTAGCCCTGGCTGATAGGGTTTTGTTTGTTTGTTTGTTTTTTCCTCTCAGCACTTTACCCTGGCTTATTCTGTCCTGGCCTGTAAGGTTTCTGCCGAGAAATCCACTGTTAGTCTGAGGGGGGTTCTTTTATAAGTGACTAGATGCTTTTCTCTTGCTGTTTTTTAGAATTCTCTTTTTCTTTGACTTTTGATGATTTAACTATAATTTACTGTGGAGAAGACCTTTTCTAATTTTAACTATTTGGAGATCTCTGAGCTTCCTATATCTGGATTTCTAAATCTCTTCATAGACTTGAAAATTTTTTAGCTATTATATCATTAAATAGGTTCTCTATCCCTCTTGTTTTTCTCTTCATCTGCTCAGACACTAAAAATTTGAATATTTGGTCACTTTATGGTGTCCCATATATCATGTTGGCTTTATTCATTCTTTTAAAAAATTTTTATCTGTGTTATTTCTATTTTTATTTTTAATTATTATGGGTACATATTAGTTGTATATATTTATAGTGTATATGTGATGTTTTCACACAAGCATACAATGTGAATTAATCAAATCAGGGTAATTGAAATATCCATAACCTCAGACATTTATCATTTCTTTGTGTTAGGCATGTTCCAGTTCTATTCTTTTAGTTAATTTAAAGTATACCCTAACTCATTGTTGATGATACTCACTTTGTTGGACTATCAACTATTGTTTGTTCTATCTAACTACATTTTTGCACCCATTAACCATCCCTACTTTATCCTCCTTCCCACCCTGCTAAACTTCCCAGCTTCTGGTAACCATTATTCTACTTTCTGTATCCATGAGATTGATTGTTTGTAATATTTAGCTCCCACATATAAGTGAGAACATACAAGATTTGTCTTTCTGTGTTGGCTTATTTCACTTAATATAATGTTCTCCAGTTCCGAATGGCAAGATTTCATTCTTTTTGTGGCTATATAATATTCCATTGGTATATATACTATAATTCCTTTATCCATTCATCCATTGATGGACACTTAGGTTGATTCTAAATCTTGGCTGTTGTGAATAGTGCTGCAATAAACATGGGAGTGCAGATATCTTTTCAATATACTAAGTTGCTCTCCTTTGGTTATATATCCAGCAGTGGGATTGCTGGGTCATATGGTAGTTCTATCTTATGTATTTTCTATCTTTCTGATAAAAGCCATTGTAACTGGGGTGAGATGATATCTTATTGTAGTTTTGATTTGTATTTCTCTGATGACTAATGATGTGAAGCATTTTTTCATATACCCATTGGCCATTTGTATGTTTTCTTTTGAGAAATGTCTATTCAGATCCTTTGCCCATTTTTAACAGGATTATTTGATATTTTTCCTATTGAGTTTTTGGAGCCCTTTATATATTCTAGTTATTAATCCCTTAGATAAATAGTTTATAGATATTTTCTGTCATTCTGTGAGTTGTCTCTTCCCCTTGTTGATTGCTTTCTTTGATGTGTAGAAGCTTTTTAGTTTGATGTGATCCCATTTGTCCAATTTTGCTTTAGTTTCCTACGTTCTGGGGATATTACTCAGAAGTCTTTGCCCAACCAATGTCCTGAAGCATTTCCCCAATATTTTCTTTCAGTAGTTTCATGGTTTTAGGTCTTAGATTTAAATCTTTAATACATTTTGATTTGATTTTCATATATGGTGAAGGATAAGGGTCTAGTTTCATTCTTCTGCATATGAATATCCAATTTTCCCAGTACCGTTTATTAAAGGGACTGTCCTTTCCCCACTACATGTTCTTGGCAACTTTATTGCAGATAAGATCGCTATAGATGTGTAAATTTATTTCTGGATTCTCTGCTCTGTTCCATTGGTCTATGTGTCTGTTTTCATCCTGGTACTGTATGGTTTTGGTTACTACAGCTCTGTAGTGTAATTTGAAGTCAGATACTGTGATCCCACCAGTCTGGTTCTTTTTGCTCAGGATGGCTTGGCTATGCTGGGTCTTTTATAGTTCCATATAAATTTTAGGATTTTTTTCTATTTCTGTGAAGAATGTCATTGGTATTTTGATGGGGATTGCTTTGAGTAGTATAAACACTTTACCAATATTGATTCTTCAAACCCGTAAGCATGAAATGTCTTTCCATATTTTTGTGTCCTCTTCAATTTTCTTATATCAGTGTTTTATAGTTTGTGTTCGGAGATCTTTCACTTCTTTGGTTAAGTTTATCCTAGGTATATTATTTCATTTGTAGCTGTGGTAAATGGGATTTTTTTTTGTTTCTTTTTTAGATTGTTTGCTGTTGGCATATAGAAATGCTACTGATTTTTGTATGTTGATTTTTTATCCTGCGACTTTACTTAATTTTTGTGGAGTCTTTAGGTTTCTCTAGATATGTGATCATATCATCAGCAAAAAAGGATAATTTGACTTCTTCCTTTCCAATTTGTATGCCCTTTGTTTCTTTCTCTTATCTGATTGCTCTAGCTAGAACTTCCAGTTGCTTCTCGGCCTTTTGACTAAGGTCAAGTGTAGAACTTCCAGTACTATGTTGAATAAAAGTGGTGAAAGTGGGCATCCTTGTCTTGTTCCAGATCTCAGAGGAAAGGCTTTCAGTTTTTCCCCATTCAGCATATTACTAGCTGTCAGCTGTCATATATGGCTTTTATCATGTTGAGATAAGTTCCTTCTATATCCAGTTTTTGAGAGTTTTTATTATAAAAGGATATTGAATTTTACTGAATCCTTTTTCAGTATCAATTGAAATGACCATGTGGTTTCTTTCCTTTGTTCTGTTGATACGATGTGTTACATTGATTGACTTGTGCATATTGAACCAGCCTTGCATCACTGAGATGAATACTACTTGATCATGATGCATAATCTTTTTAATGTGTCATTGAATTCAGTTTGCTGGTATTTTGTTGAGGATTTTTGCAGCTATGTTCATCAGAGATATTGGTCTATAGTGTTCTTTTTTTGTTGCTGTGTCTTTGGTTTTGGTATCATGGTTATATAGGCCTCATAGAATGAGTGTGGTAGAATTCCCTCCTCCTCAATTTTTCTGTTATAGTTTAAGTAGGATTGGTATTATTTCTTCTTTGAATGCTTGGTAGAATTCAGCAGTGAAGCCATCAGGTCCAGGGCTTTTCTTTGATGGGAGACTTTTTATTACTACTTCTATCTTGTTACTTATAATTGGTATGCTCAGTTTTGGATTTTTTCATGGTTCAATCTTGGCAGGTTGTATGCACCTGGGAATTTATCCATCTCTTCTTGGTTTTCCAATTTTTTGGCATATAATTGCTCATAGTAGTATCTAACGATTCTTTTGATTTCTGCAGTGTGGTATCTGTTGTGAAGTCTCCTTTCTTATCTCTTTTATTTATTTGGGTCTTCTCTTTTTCTTAGTATGGCTAACAGTATGTCAATTTTGTTTATCTTTTAAAAAAAATCAATGTTTGTTTCATTGATTTTTTTTTTTTTTTTTTGAGACAGGGTCTCACTCTGTTGCCTGGGCTAGAGTGCCATGGAGTCAGACTAGCTCACAGCAACCTCAAACTCCTGGGCTCAAGCCATCTTCCTGCCTCAGCCTCCTGAGTGGCTGGGACTACAGGCATGCACCATCACACCTGGCTATTTTTTCTATTTTTAGTAAAGATGGGGGTCTCACTCTTGCTCAGGCTGGTCTCAAACTCCTGAGCTCAAGCAATCTTCCTGCCTTGGCCTCCCAGAGTGCTAGGATTACAGGCATGAGCCACTGCTCCTGGCTGTTTCATTGATCTTTTGTATTTTTTTATTTCAATTTCGCTTATTTCTGCTCTGATCTTTATAATTTCTTTTTTTCTACTAATTTTGGGTTTGGTTTGCTCTTGTTTTTCTACTTCTTTGAGATGCATCATCAGGTCATTGGAAGCTTTTCTACTTTTTTGATGTAGGCACTAATTGCTATTAACATAAACTTTTTTCTTATTACTATTTTTTCTGTATCCCATAGGTTTTGATGTTGTGTTATCATTTTCATTTGTTTTGAGAAATTTTTAAATGTCTTTCTTAATCTCCTCATTGACCCACTGGTCATTCAGGAGCATATTGTTTAATTTCCATGTGTTTATATAGTTTCCAATGTTCATCTTGTTATTGATTTCTAGTTTTATTCTATTATGGTTAGAGAAAATACTTGGCATGATTTCAATTTTTTTTAATGTTTAAAAACTTGTTTTCTAGCCTAACATGTGGTCTATCCTTGAGAATGATCCATGAGCTGAGAAGAGTGTGTATTTTGCAGCTGTTGGATGAAATGTTCTGTAAATATCTATGAGGTCCATTTTGTCTATAGTGCAGATTAAGTCCAATGTTTCTTTGTTGATTTTCTGTCTGGATGATCTGTCCGATGTTGAAGGTGGAGTGTTGAGATCTCCAACAGTTATTGTATTGGGGTCTCTCTCTCTCTCTTTAGCTCTGACAATATTTGCTTTGTATATTTGGGTGCTCTAGTATTGGGTGGATACATATTTAGAATTGTTATATCCTCTTGCTGTATTGACCCTTTTATCATTATATAATGACTTTCTTTATCTCTTTTTACAGTTTTTGCCTTGAAATCTGTTTTGTCTGATGGAAACATAGCTACTCCTGCTCTTTTTTGGTTTTGATGTGCATGGGATATCTTTTTCTATCCCTTTATTTTCATTCTATGTGTGTCTTTATAGGTGAAGTGCGTTCCTTGCAGACAACATATAGTTGGTTCTTGTTCTCTTATCCATTCAGCCACTCTATGTCTTTTGATTGGAGAGTTTAGTCCATTCACATTCAATGTTACTATTGAGAGGTAAGGACTTACTACTGCAGTATTGTTATTTGATTTCTGGTTGTTTTGTGGCCCACTCTTTCTTCTTCCTCCCTTCCTGTCCTCCTCTGTTAAAAGTGATTTTGTTGGGTAGTGTATTTTAATTTCTTGCTATTTATTTTTTGTGTATGTGTTATAGGTTTTTGCTTTGAGGTTACCATGAGGCTTTCAAAAAACATTTTATAACCAATTATTTTAAACATGACAACTCTGCTTACAAATAAATAAACAAGCAAAGGGAAATGTAACAGAAATTCTACCCTTTAACTCCATCCACTCCCTCACTTTTTAATATTTTGTTGTTTCCATCCAAATGTTTTTATATTGTCTCTCTCTCAAAAAGTTATTGTAGTTATTTTTGATAGACTTGTCTTTTAGTCTTCCTACTCAAGATACAAGTGGTTTATACACACAATTTTAGCAACAGAGTATTTTGTATTTGCGTACTTACTGTTTCCAGTGAGTTGTATACCGTCAGATGATTTCTTATTGTTATTAATGTCTTTTTATTTCAGATTGAAGATCTCTTTTTAGCATTTCTTGTAGGACAGGTCTGGTGTTGATGAAATCCCTCAGCTTGTGTTTGTATGTGAAAGTCTTTATTTCTCTTTTGTGTCTGAAGGATATTTTTGTAGGATGTAATATTCTAGGGTTAAAGTTTTTTTCCTTCAGCACTATGAATGTCATGACACTCTCTTCTGGTCTGTATGGTTTCCACTGAGAAGTCTACTGCCATTGGAGCTCCTTTATTTATTATATTTTTCTTTTTTCTCACTTCCCTTAGGACTTTTTGTTTATCCATGACTTTTAGGAGCTTAATTATAAAATAACTTGAGGTAGTCTTGTTTTGATTAAATCTGCTTGGTGTTCTATGACCTTCTTGTACCTGAATATTGATATCTTTCTCTAGATTTGGAAAGTTCTTTGTTATTATTTCTTTGAATAAACTTTCTACCCCAATCTCTCTCTACCTTCTTTTTAAGGCCAATAACTATTAGATTTGCCCCTTTTGAGGCTATTTTCTAAATCTTATAGGCATGCTTCATTGTTTCTTATTCTTTGTTCTTTGTTCTCTTCTGACTGTGTTTTTTTCAAATAGCCTGTCTTCAAGCTCAGTAAGTGTTTATTCTGCTTGGTCAATTCTGCTGTTGTGAGACTCTGATGCATTTCTCAGTTTATTAATTAAATTCTTTAGCTCCAGAATTTCTGCTTGATTTTTTTTTTCTATTATTATTTCAATCTCTTTGTTAAACTTCTCTGATAGGCTTCTGAATTCCTCCTCTGTGTTGTCTTGAAATTCATCGAGCTTCTTCAGGATAGCTATTTTAAATTTTTTGTCTGAAAGGTCATATACCTCCAACACTCCAGGATTGGTCACTGGTACCTTATTTAGTTCATTTGGTGAGGTCATGTTTTCCTGGGTGTTCTTGATGCTTGTGGATGTTCATCAATATCTGGGGATTGAAGAGTTAGGTATTTATTTTAATCTTCACAGTCTGGGCTTGTCTGAACCCATCCTTCTTGAGAAGGCTTTCCAGATATTAAAAGGGAATTAAGTGTTGTGGTCTAAGTCTTTGCAGCCATATCAGCACTGGGGGTGCTCCAAACCCTGTAATGTGATGCTTGCAGACTCCTGGGGGTACCACCCTGGTGGACTTGGGTGAGATACAGGAGAATTCCCTGGATTAGCAGGCAGCATCTATCACTTTCTTCTCTTATTCCCTGTGCTGGGCTGCTGGAGTTGGGGGAGGAGTGACATGAGCATTCATTTTTGGCCACCATGACCAGGTCATACCTGAAATCAGCCCAGTCCCACCCACCCAAAGCCTGTGGTGACTGTTGCCTGGCTACCTGTGATGTTTATTCAGAGCACATGGGCTCTTTAATCAATAAGTGGTGAATCCTGCCAGGTCTGAGTCCTTCCCTTCAGGGCAGCTTGTTTTTTTCTGGCCCAGGGTAGGTCTGGAAATGCCATCCAGGATCTAAGGCCTGGATTCAGGAGCCTCAGGAGTCTGCTTGGTACTTTATTTTACTGTGACTGAGCTGGTATCCAAGTTGCAAAAGAAACTGGATTCTTCCCTTTTCTTTCTCCAAGTGGGAGAAGACTCTCCCTGAGCTGCACTGCTTGGAGTTGGGGGAGGGGGTGACATAGGCACTGGCTTGGCCACCACCGCTGGTGTCTCACTGGGTCACCTGCACACCAAGTCTACTGGCTCTGAGCCAGCACAACTGCAGGAATTGCCCAAAGACTGAAGCCTTGTGGCCTGACTGCCTCATGAATTCAGTCTGGGTCAAGGGCTGCTTTTTGTCAGCTGGTGGTGGGGCTACCTGGAACTCTGGTTTCAGGGCAGAGGATTTCCCTCTGGCTGGGCTGGTCTCAATGCTCCCTCCATGGGCACCAGGAGAATTCTTCCCTGTTCTTTCTTCTGTTCCAGGATGGCCCTGAGATTCAATGAAAAGTCCCACAGCCACTTCACTCTCCCTCCTCTAGGCACACAGATTCTGTCTCCACTCAGTGTGCTGGTGCAGTGCTGCCAGGGGATGGGGAAGAGGTTCATGGTATCCCAAAACAATTAAAATAGTAACATCAGAGACCACTGATTACAGGTTACCCTAACAGACAAGTCAGTAATGAAAAAATTTGAAATTTTATGAAAATAATGTGACATAGAGACATGAAGTGAGCACATGCTTTTGGAAAAGTGACACTGATAGACTTGCTCAATGCAAGGTTACCACAAACCTTCAATTTGTAAAAAACGCAATGTCTATTAAGTACATTAGAGCAAAGCACAATGAAACAAGGTATGCCTGTACAGAATTCGGTCTTGGCAGCATAGATGCATTTTGATGATGGAGGGCTTGCTTGGGGAAATGTAACACAGTTTGCTTCCCTGATATCCCAGAAGGAACATGACACTGAGTGTCCCAGGGCAAGGGAATAGAACTAGAGGGCACAGTGCTAGGGCATGCAGCCCCAGAGACCAACTTCACCTTATTTAGTCCTGCCTTGGATCTTGAGGGAAGTAACAAATGTGCTAAGTGTCCACTGAGGAAAGAACCACTGGGTTTCTAGTTTTTATTTGCCAGTGGTATTCTAGATGAAAACCTTGAATAAGTCCTTGTCTTCTCATGAGTCAGCATCTTTAGGCAACCATAAAACATTTATTTGTAATTTAAATATTTTTTTCCTTAAGACAACGTTTCCCAGGATTCCCTGATAATAAGGATCACCTGGACCATCTTAACAGTTTCCATGGATATTTTGATTAAGTATCTCCAGTGGGACAGGCAACTATGGAGAATCTCTCTTAACAAAACAATATCCCTTTAAAGAACACTATTTCAGTAGTTGGGACCTAGTCACAGGAGTTCCCTCTGCAATAGTCTGGAGTGGACTTGCCCACTTCTTTCCCTCTTCTGAAAGTCCCATGCGCCTCCATCATCATATGGACACTGGACTTGTTCTGCAATCCCTATAGATCCTGCACTTAAGTTGCAGCTGTGTTATCTGAATCACTAAAAATGTGTTATTGCAAGTAGGTGGTAAAAGACCATCTGCTGAGTCAGAGTTGAGGTCTTTGCAAGGTTGTCATATGGCCGCTTAATGTTTCAAGTAGTCCTACTGACATTGAAATCAGCCATACATAGGAGACAGACTTAGCATACCTTTCAACAGAAAAGAAAAGAAGAAAGGGTAAGTTCAAGGAGAGATGACATTAAACCTCAAAAAAACAAAAACTATAACTCTTAAACTCTAATACTGAGGCAAGAAAGGCAATTGATTTCTCTCATGGAAACAAACTGCCTAATAATATGGGAGAGATTACAGAGGCCACACTGGACTTGGAAAGTCATATGGTATAGAAGTAAGTGCGATCTTCTCAATGTGCATACAGGGTAATTGGAAAAATTTCCTACCTCACCATTTTGTTCCTACCTTTACCATTTTTGTTCTATTTTCAGAGGAAACTAGGTTTTAGAAGAGAAAAAAAGGAAGGCTGTGAAATCAGGAATAAACAGTAATACCAATTAAGCACTCATGCTGGGAGCAAAACAGAGGCCCCATTGTGCTGAGCAGCAGCTGAGCCAATTGCCCAAAGGGACTGGTGGACTTCTAAAAACAAAGGTCATCTTTCAAGTGAATCACTCGGTAATAAAATGATGCATATTTTGACTATTTAATAAAAGTTGTTTACCAGATAAGAGTAAATCTTTGAATTCCAAAAGTAACCTTGAAGGTCTCATTTATTGTATAAAATATCTTAGTAAGTACATGATAATGAGGGGCGCAGACCCCTCAGGATTGATGGGCTGGGTTACTCTGAAAGGCAGCCATCCAAAAGTGCTAGCCTAAGGGGAGAGGGAGCTAGAATGGGTGATAGAGAGGAGATCAGATGAGCATCATTTATAGAGTTGGGACCAGCTACAGCAACAGAGGCTGTTGTTCATTTCATTAATTCTCCTTTTGTAAATTGCCCAGAAATTGGGACCAAGAAGAGTCCTGGATAAGTTTTGCCTGGATGGAGTAAACTTAATGTGAGAAGCAAGTAGATCTGAGTAGCCTGAGAAGCAAGGGGTGGACAATGTTGGATACTGTTGACACCACACCCAGATCCTCTGTAACAGGCCACTGCCCCCATCAGCCAGCTTCTGTTAGGATTACTGCTAAGTTCTTGGAGAAAGGTCCTCTTCAGAATGGGAGCTGCCTCATGTGGGAAGGTATAATCCCACCACCACCCCAAGGGCAATCTGAAATCCAGGGCAAATGGACATGTTTGTACAAAAATCTAGCCCTCCTGCCTCTAGGTAGGCCGACTCTGTGACGTAATTCTTCTCCAACCTCCACATAGGTCCAGGCTGAAGCTAAACTTCATTTTCATGTGTATTTGAAAGGAATGTGGCCTGTGTACATTGTGTTGATTGTTCAGAATATTGTCTTATATGTATCAACTAGGTCAACATTGTTCATCACACAGTTTCATATTTTGCATTGAAACTGAGCAAACTTGATTTTTGTTGGCTTTATTTATCAGTTTCTGAAAAGGTTGTATTAAAATCCTCCAGTATAATTGAGGGTTTATTTTTCTTTATTTTCCTGTCAATTTTGCCTTATATGATCTGAGGCAATGTTGACAGAGTGCATGCAAATTTAAAATTGCTGTATTTTCGCAATGAAAGAAAACTTTTGTCATTCCAAAGTGACTTTAGATCTGGAATGCTTTTTGTTTAAAAGTGGTATTAAGATACCTACAACAGTTCTCTTCTGCTATTAATATGTATTTTTCATCCTTTTAAGTTTTAACTTTCTATTCTTTAAGCTTCTTTTTTTCTATTAGTTAGTAATAGAACCTTTTACTACCTTTTACTACCTATCTTTTACTTTCAACATTTCTGAGTCCTAATTTTTGATATGCTTCTGGTTGTGCATATTTGTCTTTTTAATTGAGTATTTTAAAGATTTATCTTCCCAAATTTCCATCAGTGAAAACCTGCTGGTGGCAAATGGTTTCTTTTTGTCATTGTTGTTTACATGATAATGTCATTAATTATAAAGGTAATTCTGTCTTAATTAGCCTAAATGTTAGTCTAGTTTAGCATTTATGTTATCTCAGCACATTGAATAAAAATTCCACTATAGTATCTTCTAACAAATCTTTTTTCTTTTGAGCAGTCAGTGTTCAATCTATACATTTTTTTCCATTGAAGGTAATCTACCTTTTTCTCTGCCTGCTTTTAACATTTTCTCCTTGTCTTTGGTTGTCTGCAGTTTCTGTATGATGGATCTATATGTGGATGTGGATGTCTTTTTATTTATCCTATTTGAGATTTCTTAGACTTTTTGAACTCATGGATTGGTATTAAATTATGACTCCTTTTTCTCTTGTCCTTCTGGGGCTTCAATTTAAATGTATATTAGCCCATCATGTTTTATCCTTCGTATCTCTGAATCTATATTTCCTATGTTTCTTTTCTTTTCTTTCAATGCATTTTGAATAGTTCTTCTGGCCTATCTTCCAGTTCACTTACCTACCTTGCTGTGTCTAATAAACCAATCTGTTCAAGTTATTAATTTCAAGTATGTATTTAATTCTTGAAATGCTATTTGATTTTTTATATGGCTAGGTTAGTTGTTACAGTTTGCTATTTCCTACAGATATTTTTAACTTGCTCTTTATTTATTGATGCTCTAAACATAATAAATATTATCATTTTATACTATACATCTTGCAATTCCAGTGTCAGAAGATTTTACGGGCCTGCTTCTGCAGTCTATTTTTTCTAAAGATTCTTCATCATGTTTCTCTGTGTGTAGGTTGGTTATTTTTTCAGTAGGAGCTCTCTGAAAAAATTTCTTTATGAAATTATTTGAGGCTTAAGATGAAGATGATTTATCTAGAGAGAATTTGTTTTAGCTTTTGTCAGGCACCTAAAGACATTAACAGCCCATAGTACAAATCTGCCCAAAATTCAGGATGTGTGGTTTTTCATGTCACTTATGGAAAGGCATCTTGTCTAAAAACGTGTGCCAGCGCTGTCTCATAGTTACAAATTCTTAGGAAGGATGTTTCCCTCCTGCTCAGCTTCAAGGCGGATTCCCTCCTCTGACTTCTCACCTTTGTAGAATCCAGCACAAGATCTGAAGCTTTTCTTCTGCTCTCCTTCCCCATGAGCTGTAAAACAAAATTTTATTTCAACTGGATAGGCGAATTCCCTTACGGTAGAAATTGCTTCAACCTCTGCTTATATTTCTGGGTTCTTTCTTGGTCCCTATATTTGGACTGATGATTTCTAGCTATCTTGTCAGCTCTTTGATACTTGTAGGAAGAATTACAATTTTTAATATTTAGTCTATCCTTTATAATGAATTTCATCAGGAAGCTTTTCTAGAAAACCTAGACTACCTTTTTCCCCAGAAACAGAAGTCAACAGACACTTCTTTGAATCTTCCACAGAGTACTTGAATAGATGTATTGAAAATCCTAAGCCAATTTCTCCCCTCTGAACAATATTACCTCAAATGTCTCCACTAACGTGGTCAATCAAAATATGCTTAGTGCTTGAAAATTCATTTCATATTAGCGACAAAACATATATTTAAAAGCGAAGTGTATAATATGGTATACTATGAAATAAAATTAAAATGCTTTTGAAATGCTTGATGATTTCGAGTTAGGTGTAACTTTGTCTTTTTATTAATATAACTAAGATTTTATGAAAAAAAGAATGACAGATGGTGTTTCCTAGTCAATCACGATATATTCTAGTCTGCTTTTTTATTCTCCTGGCAACAAAGCACTATTTGGTACATGTATTCAAGGTACTTACCTTTGCTAAGCACAGAAACTGTCACATAAAATGACTGCTTCATTTTCAAAAAATCTTCATTTATTTATTTTTCGCTCTGTTATCCAGGCTGGAGTGCAGTGGCCTCAACATAGCTCTCTGCAACCTCAAATTCCTGGTCTCAAGTAATCCTGCTGGCTCAGCCTCCTGCATAGTTGCAACTACAGGCATGTGCCACCACATCCGGCTAATTTTTCAATTTTTGTATTTTTTGTGGAGAGGGGTGATCTCACTCTTACTCAGGTTGGTTTCGAACTCCTGGCCTCAAGCAATCCTCCCCTCCCGCCTCAGCCGCCCAAAGTTCTAAGATTACAAGCATGAGCCACTGCACCCAGCCCCAAATCTTTAGTTTTATCTTAAATTATATTCTCCAATAAAAGTGCAGACAACTCACACAAATGGACAATAAAAAAAAGTCTTATTTATGATTACTGGCTACTTTAGATCTGAAGCAAAACAAGACATTACACCTTTTTTCTTCAGGGAAAAACCTTCTGGTTAGATAATTAAGAGTAATTATCAGGGAGGGTGGTGTACTCAGAAGTCATCTCAAACAAAACATCTACATTTGCAGAAAACAAGTTGGTTTAGAGACATTAGAAAACATTTTAAAATAAATTTTAAACCCTTTAAAAAAGGGCTAGGGTTAGGATTAGCATTAGGGTTAGGGTTAGTTTCCTATGTAGCACTTTCCAGTTACCCTAAGTGTAGCTGAAAAGCTGCTACTTCACAGAACCCTGAGATCTTCATCACAAGATTTGAAATCAGGACATCTGAACTCTACTCTTGACTCCACTGATGCACTGAAACCTGTTCACAGTACTTGCAGAACAGTGCTTCCTGGAAAATTAGGAAAGCATGTGTGCTTTTGCACATGGATGGTAATGTTTCAACATTAATTTCTTAATGCTGAAATCGTTTTCTAAACACAAGTGTTGGCTCTCTCTAGTTTTCTATTATTCACAGACAAATGTTTGCCAAACGTTGACTATACTTCACTACGCAGAGTCAACGAAGAACTGCACCTAGAGGATGCCTTTCATACATGCTGTTTTGGGTGCACAGATCGTACCCTGCTGGTACAATCTTCTTCTGCGCTAGTAATTTCAAGAACATTAGTCACTGAAACAGCCCCTTCTCTCCTCCTCCTCCTCTTCCTCTTTCTTTTTAAAGATTATATGCCTTCAAGAATTGTGGAAATAAACAGCTAATAAAATAATGAAAATAATTATCACGAAGGTAAAAAATGGGGAATACGTAGGCATGGTTTTAATAAACTTTCTTGTACTCTTTCTTGTGCAAGACACTGAAGAGATATCAATTAATAGTGCTGTGAACCGTGGGCTACTTATTTCACAAACGACAGCTGCTCCAGGATTCAACTGTATTTTTTAAACACAATATAATTTTAAACATGATGACCTAGTTGTCCAGGCTAGCTTGGGTAACCAAATCTGTTTGGAAAATGAATTAGATTTCTCTGTAATTATCCAGTTATGCCAGTCCAATAAATTGGAAAAGAATTACAGAGAATGGAGTGCTGGTACATACAACCATGTGGATGAACCTTACCAACATGCTGAGGAGTCCTACACAAACGCGTTAATACTGTATGATTGAATCAATATATACTTCTTATTTTTTTTTCTTTGCTGGTTTCTGTCACATCTGATGTATTTTTAAAAAAATAGGGAAAATTAGTGGTGTAAAAAAGTCAGAACAGTGGTTGACTCTAGGGTATTGGAGGGATCGCCTGGTAAGAAACACGGGGGAAGTTTTGAGGAGTGATGGTAATATTCTGCATATTTGAACAGTTTCATTATTTAATATAAATTTTATATAAAAGAGAAGACTATCAAATATATTGAGCTATAATTGATATGTATGCTGAATTATTTAGGCAGAAATGTACAGACGTATGCAATTTACTTTGACTAAAAACTAAGATGGATTGATGGACGGAAGGAGGACCGCTTAAGTAGATGGGTATGTGATGGAGCAAGTACAGTAAACTGTTAATGGTAGCATCAAGATGATGAGTGTTTGAGAGTACACTGTACATTTCTTGAAATTTTTCTTACATTTGAAAATTTTCATAATAAATATGTGGGAAAATACAACCAGAGTTGGAGCACATCTTCCTCTCACACTTCTTCCAGCTCTTGACAGGATTGCTTCTGTTCCCTCCTAAATAGGATTCCTGCCTCTATTGCCCCCTCCTGCCCACTGAACTCTATTTCCAGCACCACTGAACAGAGAAATAAACAAATATATTACGCCACTCCTCCTCTCAAAACATTGTGCTTGAGTCCCATCACAGGGTGAAATCCCAAGTCTTCACTCTGACTCATTGTGCCCTACATGATGTGGCCCTTGTCACCTCTCTGACCTCTCCTCCCACTATCCACCCCCCTCATGATTTCCACTCCAGCCACGTTTACTTCCTGCTGTCCCTTAAACTATCAAGCATTCTTCTACCCCAGGGCCTTTGCATTTACTCTTTTCTCTGGAGTACTCTTCCCTCAGAAATCTTTTGGGCTCAATTAGCCCTTCAATTCTTGAATATTATCTTCTCAGTGAAGCCTTCCCTGTCTACCCCATCTGAAATTTCATTGCCCAAATCCAAATTTCTTATTTTCTTATTTTTAAGACAATCTTAACTCCTTAGCTCTTTTACATATCCAACGTTCTCTATATTTTCCTTATTTATCTTGTTCATCATCTACACTGCTAGAATAGAAGGTCCATCATGGTAAGGATTTTGTCTGTTTTATCCACTGCTCTGTCATTGACACCTAGAACAGTGCTCAGCACATACTAGGGACTTAATAAATATTTGTTGAATGAATATAGGAAACTCTGCAGTTTTGGATCTTGCCTTTTACAGAAATAGACTAGTATTATAGTATTATATGGACCATTTAATTTCCATGACCATTATGGAAATTTTAGGATAGCAAATTAGAATTAGAGCTAAAAATGCATGCTTTGCTAAACTTTGTGCCTGGCTGGTAAGTGCTTCTGTAAAGACTTTTCACAGAATAGCAACCAATCAACCAAGTGAGTTGTAGACGAGATTGTACCTTGCACTGGAAAAAGAAATCATAAGTGGCATGAAACATATTATTTCAGAGGATTTACTCTCTATTCTTATTGTTTTCCTTTTTAAAATCTAAAATACATGCTCCTTGAGATAGGGATTTCTCTCAGTTCAGTGCTGTATTTGCTGCCTCAAAACAGAGCTTGTATATGTTGTGTTCAGTATCTATTATTTAAATAAATGATATTATGAATATTGATGTTGCCATTATTGTTGAATAAATTAAATTTTGGGTGTGATTATGACATTAATATAATGATGGCTTGCTCATCAAGTCTTTTTGTGGGCTGGTCAGTAGAAAACCTCGATTTAGCTGGGCACCTCTATGGGCCACCTGGAAGTAAGTCTTCAATGACCAATGTGTATAGAAAAGTGAATTTTGGTGTAGATGCAAAAATTGCTGTTGAAGTAAGCATCTTTGTATACATATGTCTCCGACTAACTTCCAGGATAATTTATGGCAAAAGATACGATCTCTGCATATTTAGATGGAGCCACTGGGAGTCTAGCCTTTGTGCGAAGAAAACAGCACCCTCTTTTATGGGATGACTCAATGCAGGCCAGGGATCGTGGCTTTAGGCAAATGGGGTGAGGGCGGATTTTGGCCCTGCTCCTTTCCTCGGCCAGGTGCCTTTGTGCAGAGCACAGCCTGCATGGTCAGATGCAGTGGACTCGTGTGGGGGTGGCTTTCCAGACTGCTAGTTCACATGTCCGCCGGCAGTGCACCCACCCTCTTCAACATTATTGTCTGCAAAGACTTTCCAGTTCAAATGATAGAAAATTATATCTCATTGTTTTGTTATATTACATTTCTTTGTTCACCTAGTAAGCTTGTACTTTTAAACTACATTTTTATGTATTTCCTTTTTAAATAACTTGCATTTTGCTACAATTTGCTCATTCGTATTGAAGAATTAACATTTTTTATCAATTTGTAAAAGTTGATAAGATCTATGTTGCTATATACTTACATACGTGTATACATAAACACAGTATATATGATGACATATATGTTGCTACTATTTTGCCAAGCTTAATATGATGCAGAGAAGAACAGTATTTTTCATTCTCAGTGGTTCTAACATTCATAGACTTTTAGTGAAAAACTATGTCCAAAATCTTAAATTGGGGATTAATAATTTTTTCATAAATTTTGTAAATATTTTTCCAGTTTAGTATGGGTTTTACTTTTATTTTCAATATATCAAAAGTGCAATGAACTCTATCAATCTTTTACTTTGTGGTTTTCACATCGCTTTTATACTGTCCATCAATATATTTATATTTATAAATTTATATCTTTTTCCATCTAGAATTTAGTCAGGGTTTGGTATCAAGTGAAGAGTTAGTTCATTTTGTTTTATTTTAAAAAATATTTGCCCAAACATTGCATCATAATCATTAAAATTTATTGAATTAGAATATAAGTTCTGATTTTGATTTATGATTTCTCTAGTATTATGTAAATGCCTAATATTGCATAAAATTTATTCCATTTTAAGTATTTTCCCTGTAAAACAGGATTAAATAGTTAAAAGGAAAAGTCTATTTGCCAACTCTCATTACTACAGTTCTATTTTATTTTTTCTTAGTAATATTAAAATATTTCTGGAAATTAATTATAGAATCATTTTATGCTATCAAAAAAGTACCACATTAAGATTTTGAGTGGCATTCCATTAAGCATTTGAGGTACTTTATGAGTAACTGACATCTTTATAATTGTCCAGGAAGATGGCATAGCCCTTTTCATTAATGTCTAATTTGTCAATTTGCATTAAATTTATGTATTTTCTCTTATACAGACTTCATGCAGAAGTCATTCTTAGGAGTTTTAAATATTTGGACAACCACTGGCTTTGTGATTTTCCCGCATTATATATCCAATTTTTTTTTATTGATTTACATTAGTAAGGTATCTGATTTTGCAAGTTTATTTTGTATTTAGCTACATTTCTGAACTGTTATGAATTCTTAAAGCTTTTAACTCTTTTTGGATTCACGTATGTTGCTATTATTTTGCCAAGATTAATGTGATGCATAGAAGAAGAAATGTTTTCCTCCCGAGTGTTTCTAATATTGGTATATTTCTAGTGAAAAACTATTTCCCAAACCACAGACTTGCCTGAAGTTTGCGTGCACCTGGGGATGTGGATTGGCTCGCAGAAACTATATTCACTATCTTCTTGTCCATCATCAATTCAATAAGTGAGTACCAGAGAAGTAGTTATGGTGAAATGTTCCCACAGAAGAAATTTCCTGGGAGATTTCAATCCTCTTATATATCAAGATTATCAGAAGTAAATGGCACTGGGCAAAAATATTTTCAGCTTGTTTTATGTCAGCTCCTTTAGGGGGCATCAAGACATATTTTATTCACTTCTGTATCCCTAGCACCTAGAACAGAATGGTAGCACTCCATGACTATTTGTTGATTTTTGCTGAATGAAAATTTAGAGAAATGCATTTGTCTACAGGAGACAAATAGTCTGACACTGGAAAATCTATAGTCTTTTCAGAGTGAGTTTTATCCAAAATTCCCTGTAAACACACACTAGTAGATACTGTTGGTTGTCTGATCAGTTAGGCCCCTCTCCTCTCGGCCATGTGCTCAGGGCTAGGGCCAATCACCAACTCCAATTAACTAACATTCCAGTAGTAATTCCATTTCTATCTCCAGTAGTCGTGTTAGACATAGGCATCTGACATACTTCTGGTCAATAAGACTTATGAGGGAAACCGGTGGGAGCTTCTGAGAAAGATATTTTTTTCACTCTTACAAGGCAATGTAGGTCAAAGACATGCTTTACTCACTGAGGGTGTTCAGGATTAGCTGTGGGAATTGGTGAGGTCTGAACTTGACATAACCTTCTGGTGACCATGAAGGGACAAGTCTGAAACCAAAGCCAACAGCCTGAGGATGAGGAGGCACACACAGAGGAAGAACCTGGGCCCCATGATGTCATTAGTGATGCTAAATAAACCTGAAAATTTCCTACCTGGAGACTTAGTGTGTTGTGAAATAGTGATTATATCACCTTTTACTAGTTTTCCAATTACTGGCAGTTGGAAGTACCCCATGAACCAATTGATACAAATGAAATTTAGAAATGCACATTAACTTGAGTAAAATAAACAACCTGGTCTGATGTATTAATAGGAAAGACTTTTTTTTGGTCTTCTTTTATATGCTTTGTATTCTTTCAAATGAAATAAACGATGTTACATGCTTTCGAAGGAGGGATTCTGCACATATTTGGAGAACCAACATTCCGGGTGGAGAGAACAGAGTGCAAAGGGCTTAAGTGCAGTGCCCCTGGCAGTGCTGAGGAACAGCAAAGAGCTCCGTGTGAGTGGGACAAGGCAAGCAAAGGAGGGAGGAGTAAGGGATGAAGCACAGAGGAAAGCAGGTGAGGTGCAGGTCGTGTAAGGACTGTGGGTCACTGCAAAACTCTGATGTTTATATTTCCCCAAGAAATGAACGGGTTTTCGGCAAAGGAGTGCAGTGATCTAACTATGCTCTGAGGATGGTTCTGGCTAAGATGCTGGCTGAGGGGAACAAGGGCAGGAGCAAGGAGACCAGATTAGCTGTCTCTCGCTACCTGGGCCGGAGTAGATACTGAGTTGGAGTGGGCGCAGTGGAGAGGGTGAGATGCACTCTGATTCAGAATATTTTTGAAGGATCTGACAGGATTTGCATGGATAGAATGTGGGCTATGAGAGCATGTGGGCTGTGAGGAGTCAAGGATGACCCTGAGGTTTGGGGACCGAGACTTTGGAAAAATGGATTTACCATTTATTTAGATGAAGAGGACCGCAGGAGAAGCAGGTTTAGGTGTGAGACAGCAGACTAACATGAGCTTCGTTTTGGCCATGTAAAATTTTATATTCCTTCTAGAACTCCAAGAGAAGACTCGGAGTAATATATACGTACACACACACATATGCATATACATCTATACATATATGTACATAATGTATATATATATATATAGAACAGGGAGTGGCTACAGTTATAAATCTGGGAGTCTTAAGCATAGAAATGGTATTTAAAGCCAAGAGACTAGATGAAATCACCTGGGAGGTTTCTTTTCTATTAATATATATGATATAAAAGAGAAGTGGTTCAAGGTTGAGCCTGGGGCACACAACCATTTAGAGGCCAAGGAGATCAGAATGGAGATGATATGTGTAGACAACACTTCCAAGGAATTTTGATATAAACCGAAAGCAGGAAATGATGTGGGAGCTGAAGATTCAAGTGGATTAAAGACACTTTTTTTTAAAGATGAGAGACATAACAGTACATTTTATGCCGATCTGGTGCACAGGGAAAACTTGATGATGCAGAGAAGATGGGGGAATCAATAGAGAGAAGTAGGATAGGATCCAGAGGACACAGGAGGGCTGGCCTGCCCTGGAAGCACAGGGCGATCCATTCATTCTCGTTAGCAGGAAAGAAGGCAGAGTGCAGGGTCCTGAGGTCAGTGAGGTAGCTAGTTTGGTGGCATGAGTTTATGGAAATTTTCTTCTAATTGATTTCATTTCATTAGAGTGAAACAGAAAGAAATTTATCAAGTGAAGGTGAAGATGGAGGAAGGTCGTGTTGGAGGTTTGAGGAAAAATAAGTCATGCAACAGTCTACCAGAAGAGTGGAGGAATGGCTGGGCTAGACTGGGGAAATGCAGCCCGTTCCCTGGGAGTCTTAAGAACCCAGTTGAGATGATGGATCATGATTTAAAGTGAGGCATGTACATTTTTTTCTAGGCTTTTTCAGTTGTGTGAGTGAAAGTAATGTATATGCAATCTGTTTTTTCCCAGGATTGTAGTTTAGCTTAGAAAGTAATACAGTGTCTTCAGGTTCAGTACCATAGTAGCAATGCTTCCTATGAAAGTTCGTTGCTCTCACATTACATTATTTCTGCAGGTTTTACAATATATGCAACTATTTGGACTAAATATATATATTTAGTCTAATATATATGCATATATATAATTAGTCCATATATACATTTGGATATATATATATATATATATAAAATTTAAGAAGCTTAAGTCAGATTCATGTGACTTATTAAAGTCAATAAAACTTGTGCTAGCATAGATTTCTTAGAACCCAACAGCCCTTCTGCTCATGGAAGATACCTATCTACAGGGAAAAGATGAGAAATGAGAAGAATTATCACCAAGGGGAAAAATGTCTAAGCCATTTGGAGTGAGTGGATTATTTAAGAAATATGCATTGTGGTTTATCTCCAAAACTATTCAACCTCATAAACCCCAGTGGTTTATGGAATACAATTTGTTTTAAGATGTTTACAGCTGGACTGTACCAAAACGTAAGACTATTATTAAAGAATAAAAGTGTTGAGGGAAATTTCTAAAAGACATGAGAAATATATTCATTTACCTGATACACTATTCCACATTAATATTTTCCAGTGGACACATTTGGCCTATTTTTGGTTCAATACTGTCTTTTATGGTAGTTATTTACAAACACATCTTCATATTTAGATTGTTTTTTCTTGTTTCCTGCCATGTAAATTCCACGTATTTAGATTTTGAAGCCCTTAAAAAGAGTGACTTAACCTCGTAAATCTTTGAGTCCCCTATTTTGCCATGTCTTGTACTTTTTTACCCAGTAAAGTACTCAATTAATATTTGTTTAATAATTTAACTAAATACCAATTAGTTCACAAATTCAATTGTTCAAGATTTAAATGCTTTGTATGAGTAATGTTCCTTTTGATGCAATGGATATTTTTAGTGAGACAGTCAAACATTTTTATATCAGGAACTGAAAATTTTCCATTCCCTGACCAGAAATCAATCTCAAAACACAGCCATGATAATGTCTAATTATGAAACCACCAGGGAACTGAAGCTTCCTATTTTAGTGTGAAAATAAAATAGAAGACGATGTTGAATAAGTATGTCCTCATTAGTCTTCAAAACATTCTGACATTGTAGGACTGGAAAAAGCCTTAGGAGGCCATTGGATTCATTATCTACTTCCAGGCAGGATGACAACTAAATTACATCAAAAATATTGTTGGCTTTCTTATAAAAAAATGTCTTCAATAAAAAAAATTTCATGAAAATGTTTTGTCTATAAATTTCCATGATGCTATATAACAAAATAAAAATTACAGACATGATCGGGTTTTGCATTTAATAATATCAGACAATTGGTATAATGAATCTTCGTAAGTGAGGTTTTGGAGGTTTTCTAATTTTAAATGTTATCATAGTCTGAATTTCCCAGAAGCAGACTCTGAGATGAATATTTGTGGGCAATTAATTTGAAAACAGTTTCTCCCAGGGGAGACCAACATGGAAGTGCAAGAAGAAGGGCAGCAGGAAGGTGAAGATGATAATCACTTGTGCAATTTTATGCACAAGACCCACAAAGAGTAGGATTCAGTATGATTATGTAGGGGAATTCTGGATTATAACTTACATCTCATAGTTGTCTAAACCTAAGGCAAACTTGCTGTGTTTTCACCTAATAGCTACTATTTTATAGTTTTAGGAGGATAAGTGAAGAGGGAGGAATGGGGAGGGTGGAAGAATAAAAATAAACATCTAGGCATTTATGATTCCGCATTTATTGATAAAAGAGTTCCAATAGTGTGAGGGCAGTGACCTGGAGAAGATCTGCAGGAACAAGCCTTTGAAAGTACACCAAAGATGTTCTACCTACACCAAAAGAAATTGTAAATCTCAGAGGACCTGGACAGGGCACCAACGATGTCTGCTGCCTGTGGTAGATGCTTTCAACATGCTGAGAAAATGCAATGAATACATATAAAGCAGTGATGGTGCAATGCAAGAGTTAATTAAATAGCTGTCATTGTACAATAAGTCCACCATAAGTTGAGATTGTCAAGGTTATCCATATGGGCTGAAGGATACTGAACAGACTTGTGGAAGACATTGAACTAAGCTAGGTCTTTTAAAATGTGAAAGGTTTAACAGTGTGGAGAAGAGAGGGCATTTCAAGTGGTTGAAAAAGCAAGATTTTGCAGATTGGGAAGCAAATGTTGAGATGGAATTTAGAGTACAGAAAGTGTGCTGGGGAGTAATGCACGGGAAAGGGAAAGAGAAGAAGCAAGATTGGGCAGGGGGAACCTGCCTCTGCGCCCACCCAGTGGGAAGCTCTTGAGCTGTGATGGCCCTTAGAGGTTACCAGGTTGGGCAGAAATGGTCAAGGACAGGCCCATCCTGAGAATAGCATGACCTTGGCTCAGAAGCTTAGGTAGACTCTGAAGGGACCAACAGCTGGTGGCTTCCAGCCTACCACACTCCTCCAAACTGGTTAACAAGTGTCTTTCTGAAGTGGATTTTAAGTGATATGGTTCCATTTTTGTACTCATGACTAAATGTAAGATGCAGAAATTGTGAAAAAAATGTGAGACAATGTCACTTACTGTTGGCATGGAATAGGAACCACCTAGGTAATTATGAGAAATATTAGAGATTGTGAGAAATATTTCTTGGGTCTTCCCTCCTGTGGATATTTCTCCTTGTGCCTTGAACCTACCATGATTCTTGATAGCACTTAATAGATACACACTAAACATTTCGTGAATGAATAACTGAATGATTCCAGGTAGGTACATGTTGCTTAAGGAAGGGTATGGGGATGAGCCAATGTTCAAGTTGAATCAAAGAAAACTGAGTTATCTGAGAACAAGTGGCAGGGAAGGAGAAGGAAGTAATGAAAATAGAAAATTGAAAGGTGCAGAATAAATTTTACCTTCTTTATCATTTCACCCAAGGCCAATTCTGTTCCAAAAGAAGCAAATGACTTTATGCACAAATACCTTCTCTGTAATTTACTAGCATAATTATCTCGGTTTATTTGTTTGACTTTTGTGAGCATCTTATTTTCACCTCACGATGTTTTTCTAAGGGGTAAATAAGACAGAATATCACATCTTCTTGATTCTAGGAGGCAACGATTTTGTTCACATTTTTAACAAATCTGAAATTGGATCAACAGCAATTAATAGTATCTTGCAATCTCTGTTCGCAAGGCAGTCATGATGATGCACATATAACCAAAGCTCCAACTACGAAGCCTGCAAAAGTGGTCTTTGGCGCTTGGAAGAAAAGTCCAGGAACAGCAGCAGAGCAATATTCTGAACCAAGTGAGTGTGTTGAGCAGAAGTGGGCTGTGGTGATTCAGATGGGTTTATTCTATTAATAGAAGTTGGAATAAAAAATTTGCCGTCTTTATAAATATACAAAGAACTCAGCACCAGAGGGATTTGGCTTCTTTTGTAGGTTGTTTTAAGTAAAACTGCATCACCCACATTTAATGACATGGAGGATGATGTCGTATGAAAAACCCAACCACACAACTCCAAGTTGAAGAGTGAATAGCTGGACTCTCCAAAGAAGTTTTAGGAATAGCTCAACCAACTTATTTCACTTGTGTTTTCCCTTTATTTATATATGGCCAGACTACAGCAAAACGATGTTTCAGTCAACAACAGACCATATATACAACGATGGGCCCATTAATGTTACAATGTCATATTTTACTGTACCTTTTCCATGTTTAGATTTGTTTAGATAAACAAATACTATTGTGTTACAATTGCTTACAGTATTTAGTACAGTAACATGCTGCATAGGTTTGTAGCCTAGGAGCAGTACGTTATCCCTTATAGCCTAGGTGTGTAGTAGGCTACACCATCTAGATGTGTGTAAGTACACCCTGTGATGTTCGCACAAGGATGAACTTGCCTCACAATGCATTTCTCAGAACATATCCCTATTCTGAAACAATGCATGACTGTAATAAATATGAGAAAAAATACATATACCTCTAAATAAGCCTAAAAGATCTCTTTTAATAAATATAAAATTAAAGTCTAACTGATGGGAACACATGCCATAGTTTAGTTGGCCCCCTTTTTTCTTTCTTGATGGTACATAAAATTACGACAAATCTCACAACGGACGGTTATATTTGATGAGCAATGGCATGGAAATTTGGGGTTGACACATCATAAATTCTCAATGAAAGTGAATGGACTTTTTTTTTAATTATTTGTTATTTCACCAATCTTAAATAACTTAGGCAAGTCAGTAATAATTCTTTGAAAGAACAAACACAATGAAGACAAAAGTATAAATGTTAAATCATTTAATTAATATCTTTTTGTTCTATGTTATAGCTTTATCATTAACTGAAAGAAATACATGCTATCTCTCCTTCTATCTGCAGTTATATCCAATTTTAAATAGATATATCAGTTTATATATCAATTCTAAATGACCCAAAAAGACTGCTAATTTAAAAAATGACAGTTATAGTTGAGTGCAGTGGCTCATGCCTGTATCCCAGCACACTGGGAAGCTGAGGCAGGAGGATGGCTTGAGGCCAAGAATTCAAGACCAGCCTGGGCAACAGAGCAAGACCCTGTCTCCTCAAAAAATTAAAAAATTAGCCAGACACAGTGACAAGCATCTGTAGTCCTGGCTACTTGGAATGCTGAGGTGAAAGAATTGCTTGATCTTAGGAATTCTAGGTTACAGTGAGCAATGATCCTGCCACTGCACGACAGCCTGGGTGACAGAGTGAGACCCCGCCTCTTAAAAAGAAGTGACAATTACAAAACAATAAGCTTCATTTTTCCATTATATTAAAGTCTTTCAGTAGCACACCAGGACATTGCTAAGAATATTCAGATTTTCAAGAACTGTTGAATGTGAAGCTTCTTTTGACTCTACAGTGCCAAAGCTACTGATTTAGGGGCTGAAATAACAAAAGGAACAAGTTGCCTGACCATTTCAACCAGAGCTTGAAAGGCAAGTGTAAATTATGGTGTTGCCGTGGTGAAGAGGAAAGAAGGTGAAAGAAGGGGAATCCACAGGGCTATTGACAGGTAATGAGTAGCTGTCTCCTTAAACACTGGCTTTATCGTCCCCATCCTCACTCAAGCTACTCAGTTTCTCCTCTTTTTGGTCACTGGCCTTACTTACTCCCTCTCTTTGTTCTTAAAGCAATTTAATTCCTATCTAGTTCACAGTCATTTATCTAGAATGTGACCAGATTTATATCAAAAAATTTCTATGAATTTCTTCTGTTTATGAAAATGAAAGTTTTGCTGACAATTTTCATCCCAATAAGACAATATTTATGACAAGTGGTCTAGGCAAAGAAATTACATCAAAGTCCATATAATATCAGTTTTATAAATTAGATACTGTCTTGGGAAAATGCTCCACTCTGATGTGGGGTTTTATATTGTGGTTACTGTTTCCGTAACACTCGTTGGTGTCTCAGCACGCTCAACTCTGATGCTGGCACTCAACTCACCAAGCATCTATCTTCACCTGCATAACCTCTCTTTAGTCTGTTCTTGTTTTTTTTTTTTTCTGATTTACGTAGAATGGATCTTACTTGTAGTTGGGATAATAGTGAAAATAAGGAAAATAGTAGTGAATAAAAGTTTTAAATACTACATTCCACTGTATGGAATATAGTGCGCAAAAACCCTGAGTAGTGCTTCGATGACAAGGAAACTGAGTGGCCCTTGGTTCCCGAGTGTAGCTTTAGTGGACTGGGCTGTGTGGTGGGGAAGGTCTTGGCACAGAATTCAAATAAAAATACACATGAATGAAATATATTTTTGACTTCTGGAAACTTACGCTATATAAAATAGCTCTATATGAATGCCTACTACCAAAAGACTCAATACTAGTTTCTATCATGTCCAACTCTAATATGTGTGCATATGTGGGTCTAAAATACACACACACGCGCACATATGCGCACACACATATACATATATTCCTGTTCCCCATTTGTTACTGGAAGACTTTGGACAAATACACCAAGAAAATATAATCACAAAATTTCAGCATTAGAGAGAAACACTGTTCTCTTCAATCATGCCATTGTGGAAACTGGAATTCAGCAGGTTAAGGAACCTGGCCAAGGTCAGGCAGCTATTGGATGGTAGAGCCAGCACCAAAATCCACCTCCGAACAAACAGTTCAGTCTCCTCTCCATTTGTCTGCTCCTGAGTATGTCTTCCTGGTTATTAATTAACAGCTCAATACCACTTTAAGAATTAAAGGTCTATTAGTCAGGATAAAATCATATTTAAGTGATAAATTTCTTTTTGCCTGAAATCAATGAAAATGACTTTTAAATTTAGTCCCTAAAATTTCCCTTCTGCATCAGCTATAACTGCTAAAGTACTCAGAAGAGTGAAAGAATATTTTTCATCTTCGAGACTCCTAATATTTCCAGGTATTTTTTGCTATGTGGGAGGGAAAAAATGCCCTCTGGTTCTGTGCTAAAGTCTGGAAAAGATGTTAACTACACACCTTTTTTATTCCACAGCTATGGCCCAGCTAAAAAATTTTTATTTCTCTTGGAAATGCAAACTTGTTTTTATTGCTGCAAGGGAATATTTAGCTTTCATGAAAACTTTGATGTACCTTTTACTGTTTGAAAACCAGGAAGGTGCCTTTGGCTGAAAATACCATCCAAGCGGATTTTGAGGGAAATTGAGATAATTTTTTTTTTTCTAGCGTTGAACTTGACTCTAAGTGATTGTAACAACTAATGTCACAAGTATGTAAAGAGTTCAGTAAGTGATGTTAATTATCTAACTCTAGATTGGCCTTCTTGATTTTTTTCATGATAAATAGAATTTTCTTACTGATTTTTATATTTTAGTTGTTAAAATTCATCTCATTACTGTGTTCATTCTTTCTTTCTTTTAAGCTTGAAATACTCTCCTTTAGTTCAAACTGTTGAGTTTAATCAAGGTGTATTGAATTGTAAAAATCATTTATTCACTTATTCATTCATTCATTCATCCTCTCAGCAAATATCTGTTAAGGTATTTTAAATTATTTTTTAAATTTATTTTTCTTTTTTATTTCAAAATATTACAGAGGTACAAATATTTTGGTTACATGGATTGCTTTTGTACTGCTTGAGTCAAAGTTATAAGTGTGCCCATCACCCAGATGGTGTACATTGTACCCATTAGGTATGACTTCTCCCATCCCTTCCTCCCCCTTCCTTCCTGCATGATTTCCATTGAGTTTTCCTTACATCTGTGCACATGAGTGCTGATTGGTTAGTTCCAATTTAATACTGAGGACATTTGGTGTTTGATTTTCCATTCTTGAGACACTTCATTTAAGAGGATGGTCTCCGGTTCCATCCAGATTGTTTCAAAAGGTATTCATTCATTTTTTTAATGACTGAGTAGGACTCCATGTATGCATATAATACATTTTATTAATCCACCGATGAATTGATGGGCACTTGGGTTGATTCCACATTTTGCAATCATGAATTATGCTGCAGTAAACTTTCTAGTGCAAGTGTTTTGATAAAATGGCTTTTTTTTCCATTGGGTAAATATCCAGTAGAGGGATTGTAGGATCAAATGGTAGGTCTACTTGTAGTTCTTTGAGGAATCTCCATGCTATTTTACATGCAAGTTGCGCTAGTTTGCAGTTACACCAACAGCATATAAATGTTCCTTTCTCTCTGCATCCACTCCAGCATCTATTGTTTTGGGACTTTTTGATAAAAACCATTCTCACTGTAATGGATTAGGAGATATCTCACTGTGGTTTTGATTTGCATTTCTCTGATGATTCGTGATGTTGAGCATTTTTTCACGTGTGTATTCACCATTAGTCTATCTTCTTTTTAAAAAGTTTGTGTCCATGTCTTTTGCCCACTTTTTAATGGGGTTGTTTGCTGTTTCCTTGCTGATTTGCTTGAGTTCTTTGTAGATTCGAGTTAATAGCCCTTTATCACATATATAGCATGCAAATATTTTCTCACAATCTGTTGATTGTCCATTTGCTCTGTTGATTGTTTCCTTGGCTGTGCAGGAGCTTTTTAATTTAATTAAATCCCATTTATTTATTTTTGTTATTGTTGTGATTGCCTTTGGGGTCTTCTTCATAAATTCTTTGCCTAGGCCAATACATCTAGAAGAGTTTTTCCTACATTTTCTTCTGGAATTCTTATGGTTTCATGTCTTAGATTTAAGTCTGTTATCCATCTTGAGTTAATTTTTGTGAGTAGTGAGAGATATGGATCCTGTTTCAATCTTCTCTATGTGGCTATCCAATATTCCCAGCACCATTTATTGAATAAGAATTTTTTTCCCCAGCGTATACTGCTGTCTACTTTGTCAAAGAGCAGATGGCAATAGGTGGATAGTTTTATATCTAGATTCTCTGTTCTGTTTCATTGGTCTATGTCTCTATTTTTGTGCCAGTAAAATAGTACATGCTATTTTAGTTACTATAGCCGGGTAGTATAGCTTGAAGTTTGGTAAAGTACCATGCTATTTTGGTTAGTCTAGCCTGGCAATATAGCCTAAAGTCTGGCAAAGTGATGCCTCCAGATTTGTTACTTTTGCTTAAGGTCGCTTTTGCTATTCAGGCTCTTTTCTGGTTCTAAACGAAGCATAGAATTATTTTTTCTAGATCTGCAAAAAATGATGTTGGTGTTTTGATGGGGATTGTATTGAATCCGTAAATCACTTTGGGTAGTATGGACATTTTAACAATGTTAATTTTGCCAATCCATGAGCATGATGTTTTTCCATTTGTTTACATCATCTGCAATTTCTTTCCTCAGTGATTCATCACTCTCTTTGAAGAGATCTTTCACCTCCTTGGTTAAATATATTCCTGGGTACTTTACTTTTTTTGTACCTATTGTGAAGAGTATTAAGTCTTTTATTTGATTCTCAGCTTGACTGTTTGTTGGTTTATAGGAATGCTACTGATTTGTGCACAGTGATTTGTAACCTGGGACTTTGCTGAATTCATTTATCAATTCCAGGAGTCTCTTGGTAGAATCTTTGGGGTTTTCTAGATATAAGATTATATCATCAGCAAGGAGCAATGGTTTGACATCCTCCTTCCCCATTTGAATACCCTTAATTTCCTTCTCTTCTGTGATTGCTCTGGCTAGGACTTCCAGCATTATGTTGAATAGAAATGGTGACGGTGAGCATCCTTCTCTTCTTCCAGTTCTGAGTGGGAATGCTTTCAACTTTTCCCCATGTAGTGTTGTGTTGGCTGTGGGTTTGTTGCATATGGCTTTTATAATTTTGAGGTATATTCCATCTATGCCTATTTTGTTTATAGAGATTTTATCATGAAAGGGTGTCGAATTTTGTTGAATGCTTTTTCTTCATCTATTGAGATGTCATGTGATCTTTGTTTTTGCTTCTATTTATGCGGTGAATCACATTTATGGATTTACATATGTTAACCCATCCTTGTAACCCTAGGATGAAGCCCACTTGGCCATGGTGGATTACTTTTTTCGTGTGCTGCTGAATTTGATTTGCTAGAATTTTATTGAGGATTTTTTCATCTATATTCATAAGAAATATTGGTCTATAGTTTTCTTTTTATGTTGTGTCCTTTTGTGGCTTTGGTATCAAGGTGATACCAGCTTCATAGAATGAGTTGGGGAGGATTCCTTCCTTCTTGATGTTATGAAATAATTTTTACAGTAGTAATTATTCTTTGTAGGTCTCATAAAATTCAGCTGTGAAACCATCCAGTCTGGGACTTTTTTTCTTGGAAGATTTTTTATTGCTGCTTTAATTTCCTTGCTCATAATTAATCTGTTAAGGAGTTCTATTTCTTCCTTATTGAGCCTTGGGAAGTTGTGTGATTCCAGAAATTTGTTCACTTCCTCAATGTTTTTGAGTTTATGTGCATAGAGATTTTTATAGTATTCACAGGTGATATTTTGTATTTTTGTGGTATCAGTTGCAATATAGCCTTTTTCATTTCTGATTGAGCTCATTTTGGTCCTTTCTTTTCTATTTCTGGTTAATCTAGTGACAGGTCTATCAATTTTGTTTATCTTTTCAAAAAAACAATCATTAATATTCTGTATTTTTTTTTTGTTTTCAATTCCATTTAGTTCCTCTCTGACCTTAGTTATTTACTTTCTGCTTTGGGTTTGGGTTTGGTTTGCTATTTCTATTCTAGTACCTGAGACAATTCATTAGATTATTTATTTATGATGTTTCTGTCTTTTTTATATAGGCATCTAAGGCTATGAATTTTCCCCTTAGGACTGCTTTTGCTGAATCCCACAGATTTTGGTAACTTGTGTCTCCTTTGTCATTTAGTTTGAGGAATCTTGTGATTTCCACCTTAATTTCCTACCCAATAATCATGAAGCAGTAGGTTGTTTCATTTCCATGACTTTGCATAGAATTAAGTGTTTCTGTTGGAGTTGATTTCTAATTTTATTCTACTATGGTCTGAGAAGATACATGGTATAAGTTCTATTTTTTTGAATTTGTTGAGACATGTTTTGTGGCCTAAGATGAGATCAGTCTTAGAGAATGTTCCATGTACTGATGATAAGAATGTATATTTGGCAGTTTTGGGGTAGAATGTTCTGTAAATGGCTGTTAGACCTGTTTGCTCTACAGTCCCATTTAAGCCCAATTTTTATTTATTTTCTGTTTGGGGGTAAGTCCAGTTCTGTTAGTGGAGTGTTGAAGTCCCCAACAATTACGATGTTGCTGTTTATTACCTGTTTAGATGTAGTAGGGTTTACTTTATGAATCTGGGTGCACCTGTGTTGGGTGCATAAATATTTAGGATTTTTATGTCTTCTTGATGAATTGCTCCCTTCTCTGATATATGATGATCATCTTTGTATTTCTTTACTTTTGTTGATTTAAAGTCTACGTTATCTGATATGAGAATGGCTATACCGGCTTTCTTTTGATTTCCATTTGCATGGAATATTTTTTTCATCCCTTCATCTTGAGTCTCAATGAGTCCTTGTGGGTTAGATGTGTTTCCTGGGGACAGCAAATACTTGGCTTGTATTTTTTTATCCATTCAGCCAGCCTATATTTCTTCAGTGGCGATTCAAGCTGTTCATGTTAATTGAAGGAATTGATAAGTGGAATGCATTTCTGTTCATCCTGTTGAGTAGAACCTTATTGCTTTGTTTTACCTCTTGAGCCATTATTTCATATGGGCTCTGAGCTTTAGTTTTTGGGTGATTTTACACTGGTGGGTTTCTGTCATGTTGATAGATGTATAATGCAGATCTGAGTACTTCCTTCAGGATAGGTCTAGTCTTGACAAATTCCCTCAGTGTTTGCTTGTCTGAAAAAGTCTCTATTTCTCCCTCATGTAAGAAACTTAGTTTTGCAGGATACAAAATTTTAAGCTGGCCATAATTCTATTTAAGAAGACTGAAGATGGGGTCCCAATCCCTTCTGGCTTGTAGGGTCTTGGTCGAGAAGTCTGCAATTAGCCTCATGGGTTTTCCTTTGTAAGTTACCTGATGTTTTCACCTTATGGCTCATGAGAGTTCCTCCTTCACATTAACTTGGTCAGTCTGATGACTGTGTGTCCTGGGCATTGCCTTCTTGCAATGAATCTCACTGGTGTTCATTGAGCTTCTCGTAACTGGATGTCTAAATTTCTAGTAAGACCAAGAAAGTTTTCCTCAATTATTCCCTAAAACAGGTTTTCCAACAGTTCTGTATTTTCTTCTTCACCCTCAGGGATGCCTATGATTCTTATGTTTGTCCTCTTTACATAATCCCATATTTCTTGTAGGCTTTGTTTCTTCCTCTTAATTCTCTGTCTTTTATCCTTGACTGACTTAATTTGAAGGTGTTGTCTTCAAGCTTTGAGATTCTTTCTTCTGCCTGGTCTAATCTATTCTTAAGACTTTCCACTGTGTTTGTATTTCTTTGAATGAATTTTTCATTTCCAGAAGTTCTATTTGATTGCTTTAAATAATTTGAATTTTTCATTCATTTCCTTAATTTTTTGTATGGTTTCTTTTTTTTTTTTTCATTTTCTCTTGTATTTCATTGAGTTTAGTTATAATTCATATTTGAAATTCTTTATCTGTCATTTGGATATTCTGATTTTGGTTCATTTCCATTGCTAGGGAGCTGCTGTTCCCTTTTGGGGGTGACCTTCACTCTGATTCTTCATACTACTGGAGTTCTTTCACTGATTCCTTCTCATCTGGAGCAGCTGTTGCTTCTTATTTTTGGATTTTCTTCTGTTTAGATATGACTTTTTCCCCTGGCCTCACTCATACAGGTGTGTTTGTACCATATGTTAGGTAAGAAATTTGGCTTCACTTTTGGGTGCTTTGATGCCATTCTAGGGTCTGGATGGATGTCTTGGTTATAGATATCCTCGTTGTGATGGTTTTCTCAGTTGCTGGTTGTTTGTAAGCTGTAGGAGTGATTAGCTATGTGAGGGGTGGATTCCCTCTCTCTCTTTGATAAGGGAGAATGGAAGTCTTTGAAATCCTTTCTCTTTCCCCATCCCTGTGGTCTTCTTAGCAGTATGAATTGTAATGGCAGGCCGAGTTTCACTTCTCAGCTTTCAGGGTGTCCTGGTGTCCTTTCTATGGATCTCCCAGTACCTGGACGTCACAGGGCAACAGAGGCTACAGCAGAGTCACCTGAGCCCCCTGGAGTTGGAACAATGGGGAGGGGACCTAAGTTCAGTGTGTAGGACAAGAAAAACAGCTTGTTTAGGTTTTACTCTGTGAAAGGTACTAGAGTTATAGCAAAAAACAGGAGAGAAAAGGTTCCCGTTCTCATGGAACTTGCATTCAAAGGTAGAGTGGTAGATTATACACAGTAGATAGATAAGTGGAAAGAATGATGTTAGGTCCTGGTAACTGCTGTCAAGAAAGTAAAACAAAATAAAGGGATAAAGGGTACTTGGGCAGGGGAGTGGCTTTAGACAGGGAGATCAGGGAAGGCCTCTCTGAGGATGTGGCATTTAAGGAAAAGCCAATCAGCATGTGATCTGGAGAAGCGGGGTCAACCCAAAGGGAGCATTCAGGAAAAGAACAAGCCTAGAATGTTCTACAAACATGTGAGAAATAGAAAGAAGGTGAGTGGTTGGAGTGTAGTGAGTAAGGAAAACAGAAATGTGAGATGAGCTTAGAGGGACAGGCAGAGCTAGATCATGCAAGGCTTTGTAGGACTCGAGAAGCAAGTAATCAACAGAAATTTGTGGAGAAATGTAATAGTGGGAAGAAGAATGAGTAGGAGGGAGGGAGGAAAAATAGGAAGAAAGGAAGGGAGATATTGCATAAAGATACAGACCTTGATTTTACAAGGCAGGACCTAGAATTGAATTGGACTGAAATATTCTGCCTTTTCTGAAGGTAGTCATAGCCAAAGTATTTTGTACCTCAGTCTGAGACAATATTGGTAACATAATGGGTAAGGGGGGAATCAGAAAACAGAAACAAGTTCACAGGAAGTGCTACATACTTTTGAAACTGCTTTAACTGGTAATATATTGTATTTATGGCAATTTATTTCGAATTGCTTCAGCCATGCGCAGTGTGGAAAAATACACTGATCTTTATTTGCATCATACCTTAGATGTGCTTTATTAGTATCGTGAATATTAGAAACAGTTTTTAATTGGCGGAATATGTGGCATTTGAGAAACGTGATTGGCTTGGAGTGCTACTTTTTCATTAGTAAGGTGTAAGGAACAGCCAGCCCATCAGTTATGCCAGCTTTGAGGTACGTGAGGTCTGGAGGCCATGGGTTCTGGCCCTCTCCACTAAGGACCTCAACCACAGCAGGTTTGCCAATCCTGTGGGTGGTAAAAATGCCTCTGAGTATGCTTCAGAGGGAAGCTTCAACACAAAGCCCAGGTTAGTATACCAGAACACATACACACACACA
>RJWJ010012739.1:0-41336 GCA_004363605.1 Indri indri
TAGAATCATACTTTTTTATTGATCTACAGCAATTTTCACTATAATGTGGGCCAGATCTAAGTCAGAACCAAGTGGAGGATTAAACAAACTTGGCAAATTTATGCAGTATGATGTTTAAAGTCCTATTTTCCAAGCTCACCTTGTAGTATGTCATTTTGATTTGCTATTTATTGTTTCACCTGTTAATGATTTGGTCTTCAGATTACCCTGACAATATTTAAATTCAGATGTCAACAGTGACATCGTTTATATATTTGGAAAGGATCTTATCCAAAAGGCAATATTTTCATGGAAATTTGTGAAAAATAAATCAAAAGGATCTAAATCCTCAAATGTGAAAAGATAAAGCCAATTCCTCATTACTTTAATCAAATGTGCATTTTAGAAAGTATCATTATCTCCTCTGTATCACATATGTAGAATACATAGAAAGTGTTAAAACAGATACATCAAGCAGGAGGAATTCTTAATAGTCAAGCAAGATCCTTTATGGAAAGGATAGGGAAAGCATTTCTCATTAGAAGTATGTATATAGGACTAATTGAAATGGAGAGAACTGGTTAGTGAAAAAGTACTGATTTGAGAATTAGCATGACTCTATTCTCGTGTATTCTGCCAAAATTCTCCTAAAAATTTTTATATTACATATCTCCATATCTTTGCTTTAATGCTTCTATACAATCTGCTTTATATCTGCTCTATAATCTGGATTCTATGTTCTAATCACTTTACCAAACATAGCTCACAAAGAATACTAATAATCATCATGTTGCTGGGTCCAATCAATCATTTCCATCCATCTTACTTGTCCTCTCAGTATGATATGGCATGGTGATCTCTCATTTTAGAAACCCTCATGTCTCTTGTCTACTGCACACCACACTTGGTTGCTTTTGCTCTTACCACTGTAGATACATGTCTCTTATTAAAAATCCATCTTTTATCCACAAATCCACAATATGTCAGTTACTCAACTATACTGATTCAAGCATTCTTTTCCTTTTCACTCTATATTACCAACCTAGGAAATGCCATTGATTTCCATGGTTTCACTTGGCTATATACTCATTACGATCAAATGTATATGTCCAATTCGCACCTTTTTTCAAGCTCTAAACCTACTTGTCCACGTGTCTTTTAAAAATATTTGCTTAAATACCTAAAAAACTTCTAACTAGTAAGTCAATAGAAACAGGTTAAGGATCTTCTGTCATTTCTCAAACAGAATTCTCCTCCAGGAATCACTATTTAAAAAAATTGCATCACAATTCATCCAGTTGTACCATCAGAAACCTAAGTAACTCAACATTTTATAAACAGTTTAGTGACTCTAACATATCCAGAACCAAATCAATGATAAAACCTAAATATACATTCCACCTAAATATATTGAGTTATTTCTATCTTCATTGTCAATTTACCTATCAGAATCACAGAATCTAAAAATGTTTTCACTTTTTACTAAGACTGCTGTAATATTATCATTTTCCAGTTGTTTTAATTTTTCCAACCATAATTCAGGCTTAACTTTGCCATACTAAAATCTGACTTGTCAATAATTATTAAGAAACCTTCAGTATCTTTCTATTACTCTTATGACAAAACCAGTATCCTTAAAATGGCCTACTAAGGCCTTACATAAAATTCCCCTTACACGATATGCATCCAATAAATTATTATTAATTGCTCTTAGTTATAAACAAAAATATAACTCCTGCCTTCAATAAGCTTGCTGGTTAGAAAAAGAGAGATCAATCAAATAATTCTACAAGTAGATGTAAAAGTGCTACTGTGACTAGACTTACAAAGTCCATAGAGCTTTGTAAGCCTACAATAAGGGGGCTTAATATAGGTAAATAGGTTAAGGAAGGTTTGATCATGTCTGAAACATTTGAACAGAAATTTAAAGAAAGATTAGGAGTTAACTAGATTTAAAAAACAAAAAAAAAGAAAAGACTGTTCCATCACGTTCAATGCATGTAGAGATTATTTAGATCCTTTACAGGTGGAAAAAAATATTTTGTACAGTACTACTAATTTATATTCGTTAAGGTTTATTTTGTGACCCATAATATGGGCTTGCTTGTTGGGTATGCACTGGGAAAGAATGAATATTCTGCTCTTAGATTCAGTGTTCTATCAATTATTTTAAGTGGCTTATTGAAATCTTAACTATAACTATGGATTTGTCTATTTCTCCTTACAGTTTAGTTTTTAATTCATGTATTGTGATGGTCTCATACTAGGTGTGCAAAAATATTCATGATTAAGTTTACTTGGTTAATTGATCCCTTTATCATTATCAAATCATCTTATTTCGGGTGTTATTCTTTTGTCTGAATATATGCATTTATACTAAAATAGCCACTCCAGTATTCTTTTAATTAGTGTTAACATGGTATATTACTTTTATCCCTTTACTGTTATCTATTTGTGTCTTTATATTTAGTGTACTTCTTAATATAACTGAGTTCTGCTTTGGTTATCTATTCTAATAATCTCTGCATCTTAATTGCATATTTAAGAAATTTACATTTAATTTTGATTACTCCTATGCTTAGGCTTACATCTATCATTTTGCTACTTGTTTTCTATTTCTCTCATCTCTTCTTTGTTCTCCTTCTCTTTCTCTGTCTTCTTTTGGATTAGTTAAATATTATATAGATTTCATTTTATCTCCTTTATTCGTTTATTAGCTATGCTTCTTTGTTTTAGAAGCTGCTTATATTAGTTTGCTATTGCTGTGTAACACATTAGCACAATTTAGCATCTTTTAAAAAACACATTTATTATCTCACAGTTTCCACAGGTTAGGATTTTCGGCAGTTTCCCAGGGTCAATGTTTTACATTTTGCTCAGGGTCTCACGAGGTTGCAATCAAGATATTTACTGGGCAATGTTTTTTTCTGGAGGCTCAATTATGGAAGAATCTGCTTCCAAGCTCACTTAGACTGTTAGCAGAAATTTAATCCTCTTGTGGCTGTTTGACTAACGGCAGTGCCTTCTTACTGGCTGTCAGCTATGGTTTATTTGCAGATCCTAGAGGCCACCCAGTTCCTTCCCATGTGGTACTCACCATAGGCAGTTCATGACATGGATGTTTGCTTCTTCAAGGCCAGGAGAATCTCTTCATGCAGTTTGCTAAGGAGAATGATATAATGAAATGGAAGAGTGACAGGCAGTCTCCTCTGCCTAATGAGTAGCCTAATCAATAGAATGACAACCCATCACCATTACTATATTCTATTGGTCACAGTTTCCATCCGCACTTGAAAGGAAAAGATCATACAAGAAAGTGACTCAGTAGCCATTCTACTAATTCTGTGTTGACACCATTGCTCAAGAAATTATAATACATAGCTTTCACAGTCTAACTTCAATTGATACATTTCACAGAAACTATGAAGACATATAATTTACTTTCATTTCTTCTCTCCTGCACTTTGTGCTACATTTTACTTTTACATATGTTATAAATCCCATATCACATTGTTGTTATTTTTATTTATACAGTCCATTACATTTTTCTAAAAGCTTTAAGTATTAAGAAAAAATATTTACTCATGTAATTATCACTTCTGGTACATTTCAATCCTTTGTAAACATTCAGATTTCAATCTAATGTCATTTTCCTTCTGCCTGAAAGATTTCTTTCATATTTCTGGCTGTTTTGATCTGACACAGAAAAATTTCTTCCACTTTTGTATGTCTAAAACCATCTTTACTTAGCCTTCATTTTTGAATGGTGTTTACTGGATATAGAAATGAAAGTTTACTTTTTTTTATTCTAATAGTACTTCAAAGATGTTCCACTGTTTTGTTGCTGGTTGTTCAACAAGAAATTTCCTGTAATCCTTATTTTTGTTTCTTTGTGTGCAACAACCCCCCCATTAACCACAACTGTGTTAGGATTTTCTCCTTATCAATGGTTTTTAGCTATGTAATTATGGTATTCCTTAGTGTAGTTTTCTTCATGTTTCTTGTGCCTGGGGTTTGGAGGTCCTTGGATATGTACATTTATAATTTTCATCAAATTTCAAATTTTTGGTGATTTATTACTTATTATTTTTTTGCCCTCTCCCTTTGTATCTCCTCCAGAGGATCCACTTTCAAGTATATTAGGCTCTTAGAAGTTGTCTCACAGTTCACTGTGGATGTGGTCATGTTACTTTATTTTTTTAACATTCTGTGATTCATTTTGGATAGTTTCTAGGGGTGTTTTCAATTTCTTTTATCTTTTATTTTGCAACATTTAATATGTCATTAATGCAATCTAGTTCCCTCACATTACAGATTTAATTTCTACAAATTTTATATAGGTCTATACTATAAGTTTCATGTTTCTGATTTTCTTTAATAGCTTTTATAACAGCAGTTTATAGTATAAATTGAATGGCTTTTTGTATAGAATTATTCAACCCTCTCCATAGCCTAACTGTAGAACATTTTCATTTACCCCCTTAAAAGAAACCCCATATCCATTTTGTTTCTATAGATTTTCCTAATCTGGGCATTTCACATAAATGTAATAATACCTTATGTGTTTTTTTGTGGCTAGCTTCTTTCACTTAGTATATTTAATGTTTTCAAGGTTCATTCATTCATATTTTAACATGTGGTACCTCATTCTTTTTTTATTGTTGAATAAAACTGCATTGAATGGCTGCACATTTCTTTTTTTCATTCACTAGCTAATGGGCATTTAAGTTGTTTCTACTTTTGACCCTTGTGAATAATGCTGCTATGGAGATTTTTTTGTGTTCAAGTTTTTGTGTGCACATATGTTTTCATTTGTCTTGGACATATAACCTAGGAGTGGAATTGTGGCTCCTGTAGTAATTCTGTTTAACATTTTGAGGAACTGCTAAACTGTTTTCTAAAGTAGATGCACTATTTTACATTGCCACCACCAGGATGAAGGTCCCACTTTCTCCACATCTTTACCACCACTTATTATCTTTTGATTATAGCTCTGCTTATCTTTTTGAACATATCCGGTATAGTTACATAACTATAATTGTTACACTCTATATAAAGAGTTATATAGACAATAACCTGTTTTAGTGTTCTTGTCTGTTTATTCTAACGTCTATTTCAGGTTGGATCAGCCACTGATCTTTCCCCTCATTATGGGTTTTCTTTTCCTTCTTTTTTGCAAGCTTGATAATTTTTGATTGAATGCCACATGTAAATTGTACCTTATTGATTACTGAACATTTTGTATCTCCACATTATTGAAGTTTGGTCTGCCATATATTTATTTGTTAACAGTCTGAGCCACCTGGGTTTTGCTTTTAAGATGTTAGGTGGCACTAGAGCAAATCAGTAAGTAACTACTAAAGCAAGACTTTTCTGCCAGTATTTTTGACCCTGTGTACTCTCGCGGTATCTTTGTTTCCTCAGACACACGCCGCGCAGTACTCAGCTGAATACTGAAGAAAACTGCAGAACTCCGAGTTCTCTGAGCAGTTCTCTCCTTTCTCCTACACATTACCTACCTTGGTCTCCCCAGAATTTCAGCTCTATCTTGTCAACACAGGTAATCTTGGATTCACTCTCCCTGCATCGTATCTTTTAAAAAAAATCTTTAAAAGCACTATGCTTTTTGAGTTCGTGTCATTTGCTCTCTTGTATCTCCAGGATTACTATTCGTAACTGATGCCCTGCATCTTAGAAAACAGCCCCACTTTTTTTCCCCCTAGCTCAGTAGGAAATATTTTAAATACAGTTTGAATACTGTGGAGTTCACCCTGAGACGCAAACTCACATGAACATTTTTCTTCTTCCGCGTAGAGTGAGAGGAACGCAGCAGAAGCGCAGCCGAGTTCATGCCCCACCTCCCATCTCCAGCACCGCCTACTGCCTATCGCGCAGGCGCAGAACCCGTGCGCGCCCAGCCACAAGGGCGCACACACAAACCGGCGCGCGCCTGGGCGCGAATCCGCGCCTGCCAATTAGAGCGCAATAAGGTCCTTGATTCCCGCCCACTGACCCAGCAGCCAATCGCCTGCCCCGGCGGGCAGTCCGCGGTGAATCCAAAGCACTCTGAGGGGTGGGGTGAGGGTAGCTGAATTCGGCGTCCGGAAGGATGGAGGTGGCGGAGACTGAGGCGAAGGCTGGAGCCCTGGAGTAAGTGTTTGCGGCCAGGTAGCCGCTAGGAGCGAGACCGGGCGGACTTTGCGGGACTCCATGGACAATGTTTGGTCCTCTCGAATCTGTACAGATGTCGAGATTCAACCCCACCATAAAGGGATCCTGACCCCAGTCCCCAGTGTTAGGTTTCTGAGGTGACTGTTGCCCCAGTACGGCCTTTAAGAAACTGTTCTCCGCTCCCCACTTCACACACTCCCTGGGACTGTGCTCTAGGAGAGGGTCCCATCCCCTTTTAACCTCCACATCCCTTCATGCGTTTCCATCCCTCAGGAGACCTCCTGAAAGGGCCTTTTAATTTCTATCTTATGTCCTAACACAATACTTCCCAATCTGTTGTTTTATCCCCATTCCTGCTCCCTAGTGGACTGCTCCAGTCCCTAACAAGGAAAAACCTTCAGACCCTAGCACAAGGCATCTAGCCCTCTGTCCCGAGTCCTTCCTCAGCTTTTCGGAGACCTGCCCCAAGATTAGTCCTGTCTGCCAATCTGCTCAAGAGCCATCAGAGCTTTGTCCTTATTCATCCCTTTTCCTGCTTATCTCGCTGTCTTCAGGTCTTTACTGAAATGGTTTCTATTCAGGGAGTCACTCCCTATTTAAAATTTCAGCCTCTTCCCCACACTTCTTATTCTCTAGACTCACTGACTTTTTCCTTTTGGCACTTATTACCACCATGTGTCCTCCACGCACACACCGTTCTCGGTCTGAGGATGTAGGCCCTTCGGGCCCTTGTGTAGCCCCTAGTGAGGGCAAGACTCTCAGTGCTGATAAACTCATTCATATCCGTGTGCGTTTACACACATCTTCTAGAACTAGTACTGCAGAAGACTGCAGTTTCCTCTGTTTTCTTGCTCCTCCAGGGTCCTGGCTGAGGTGGCAGGCATCCTGGAGCGTAGAGGCCTGCAGGAAGAGTCTGAACTGCCAGCCCAGATTCTGGCTGAGTTTGTGATGGTATGTACAAGATGGGAGCCAGCCCCTTTCAGAAGTCAGGGGCTGGTCCTAGTTCCTCCTCTTGAGATACTGGGCAGCGTTGATAGAGAACAGACTGGAAAGCAACCTTGTTGACCCATAGTACAGGGAGGTAAAATGTTCCCTGCTTTTACCCTTCCTCTGAACAGGACTCACAGAAGAAAGACAGACTGCTCTGCAGCCAGCTTCAGGTAGTAGACTTCCTGCAGAACTTCCTGGCTCAGGACGACACTGCCCAGGGCCTGGACCCCTTGGCTTCTGAAGACTTGAGCCGTGAGTAGGCAGGGGATTGGGGGGAGGGGCTGGCCTAAATGGGAAAGTTAGGAAGATGTCAATTAGTTCCCGTGTTTGGCTGATGGGAAGACTGAGGCCCAGTATTGCAGGGAGGCAGGCTGGCAGGCCAGCCTCATTTATGCCCGCATTGCTGGTGGCTCATCTCAGGACAGAAGGCAATTGCAGCCAAGGAACAATGGAAAGAGCTGAAGGCCACATACCGGGAGCACGTGGAGGCCATCAGAAGTGCCTTGACCCAGGCCCTGACCCAGGAGGAAGAGGTCCACAGGAAGCAAACACAGCTCCAGGAGGCTTTTGAGCAGCTCCAGGCCAAGGTGCACCCAAGGGCATTGAATGTGGGGAGGGAAGGGCAGGCAGACAGGAAGAGGGAAAGAATGAGCCAACTGGATTGAGCTCATTTGCCATCTCCCAAAATTCAACCAGAAAAAATGCACTTCTCTTCTCCCTGTTCCCCTTCTTTGCTATCTGCAGAAGCAAATAGCCATGGAGAAACTCAGAGCAGCCCAGAAGCAGTGGCAGCTGCAACAGGTAGGTTCATCCCCCTGGAAGGTTATCCCTTCCCACCACCATGCCATTACATGGGCTGTGTCCTCTGTCTAGAAAACCTTCATTTTTTTTTTCTTCCTTTGAGGCATTATAAATACCAACATGGGCTTGAATGTCAGCATCACTATTTATCACTGCGTGACCTTAAGCAGGTCACCTAACCTTCTTTGTTTTTTCATGCGTGAAATGGGGGCAATAATAGCACCTACCCTATAGAGTTGCTAATTAAATAATCATTACAGCAAGTGCTTAAAATAGTGCCTGGCACATGGCAAGCAAAAGAAGCTTTATCATTGTCTTTGTGCCCATTCCCTGAGAATGTCTCACCCTAAAACAGCTCATTCTGATCCTTTCTTTTCTATTTCTATAGATCCCTGCTTCTGCTTGAAGTGAATAGGGTCCCTCTTTCCATCAGTGAATCTGAGCCCCAAGCTGGGTCTAGGCTGGAGGCATAGCGAGGGATGACTCTGAACCTCATCATCTGATATACCATGTCTGTACCCTCATTCTTGGCAGGAGAAATGTCTGCAGCATCTGGTGGAGGTTTCTACAGAGGTCAGGAAGCATCAGACAGAAACTCAGCAGGAGCTTGAGCGGCTATGTCAGGAAGTTGGAACCCTGAAGCAGCAGGCAGGATGGGAACGGGATAAGCTACAGAGGTGAGGCTGAGAGCATGGACTGCATACCCAGAATGGTCTAGCTGAGATTCCCTCCCTTCACACCTACCTCGTCCTTCCAGGTACCAGACCTTCCTCCAGCTGCTATATACCCTGCAGGGTAAGCTGCTGTTACCTGAGGCCGAGACTCAGGCAGAGGCAGAGATGCCACAGGAGCTGCCCCTCCACTTGGATCTCCCTGAGAATAAGCCCCAGCAGCTGACCCAGCCCCAGGAGCAGAACACTGGAGACACCATGGAGAAAGACGGTGGTGTGTCCTTCAAGGTGAATGAGAGATGGGATAGATGGGCAGGCAGGTAGAGAGAGAGACTGGGAAATTGACCTTACTCTCTGTCCATACCTATATACCATATTTCTCCAAGGCTGCCAGCCCACAACCTGCTGGAGATGTGAGCTTGCCATGGCTCCTAGAGCATGGGGAAGGATCCTAGAGCAGGTCAGACCCCAACTTTGACTTTGGTGTCTTTGGATGGAAGTGTGGAAGGAGAGAGGGCCTCTAGGCTACCTCTCTCTACATCTGAGCTCTGCTGCCCATTGAACAGATGGGAGGTAGGAGGGAGGAAAGAGTTTATGTTATGGTTGAAGCTTAACACCTTATTCCAGTGCCTAGTCCACCCAGGCCTAACCCCTCTCTTCCTCTTTACCAGTCTCCTGGCCCCACCCTCATTGCAGGATGGACTGTGAACCCCTGAGTACAGCCTGATTTCTGACCATCACCCAGGTAGGGGCAAGCTCTGGCATCTGGATTAAAAGTGCCGGATCTCTCAGTTGCCAATTTGTTCGTCTTCATGTTTTGGTGGGAAGAACTACAGACATTCAAAAGACAATAGCATGACAGGAGCTGGTACTGGTGTGAACAGAGGGTATACAGATGGGAAGGGTCCCTGTGTGGGGTTTCAGGTTGCTTCACCGTGTGATGCAGACATACTGAGCTTAACTCAAGGAGGAGGAGAATACTTTATACAGATGGTTGTATGTGGGAAGATAATTTTATTCACTGACCCAAATTGTATTCACAAATCCAAATGTTTGAGTCCTTTCTTTGTGGTAGGCCCCTTGCTGTGAACCAAGGCTATAACAGTGAGCTTATCTGACCCTGTTTTAGGATACATGGCCTAATGTTACATTCCTGATACATTTTTATACCTTATCTAATACTTTCCATGGTCACTTTTTTCAGATAGTCATTCATTGCTCATCTTTTCAAAGATTCAAAGATGTGGCTTTTGTGATCCACTTTTGTATGTTTTGTTTCATTGACTTCTAGTGATATCTCAATCATTTCTTCCCTTCTCTTTTTGGGTGGAGAAGGTGTACTTTCTTTGTAAACTCTCATTTTTATCAGATGATAAACTCATGTATTTGGATCTTTATTTGTTTTCTCAAACATTTAAGGCCATAAATGTCTTCTGACTTCCTCTAAGTATTTTCACAATTATTCAATTCATAGCATTTTCTATTTTCTATTATAATGATTCATGAGTTTCTTTGAAAAATAATTTGGTCTTCTACTATATGTCTGTGGGAGGATAATCTAAGTTTATTATAATTTGGTCATCTGTATAAAACTTTGCAGTTTGGTGAGGGAAGCCATATAACGTTGATGTGTTCTTTTTATATAGTTTCACATGGGTTTGGAAAGAATGTGTATTTTAGAATTGTATGTAATGTGTTCTATATATCAGATTATGTTTGTTATTTTTTCAATTTATATCTTCTACGTAATTTATTGTTGACTGACTGTCATCTTCTGAGAGAGGTGTGTTCAAGTCTCCAACTATAATAGTGGATTTGTTTATTTCTATTAAATTCGCTTTACATACTTTGTAGCTACTTTGTTCAGGTATGTACAAGTTTACACTTCTGACCTGAACATTGACTATTGTGTAGCAGTCTACTTCATATCTAGGATAGTGATTTTAGTTTTGAAATTTAATAATTTTAATATTAGTATAACTTTTCTAATTCTTTTGGTTACCCTTTGCTTGGCATATCTTTCCTCTTGAATTTCAATCTTTTTTGAGTTTCAACCTTTCTTTATGCTTATGTTTATCACTTGTATACATTTAAAAGGTAAGGTTATTTTTAAAGAAATCAGTTTCATAATACTTGTATTTATGTTTTTGCATTCGTATCAATTTTTTAATTCCCTCTTGCTTTTTTTTTTTTGTAATCACTTTCATGCCTGTTAGTTTTTTATTTTCTTTTTTTTTTTTTCTTTTTGGTCATTTCGTTCTCATTCCTTTCATCCTTTTTGTTTACTGGGAAATTCTTCTCTGCTAGTTTAGTTTTCATAGTTAATAAAGTCTACAGTTAATTCTGAAGAATCTTGATCCTCTTCTTAAACAATAAATGAAGCCTAACAGGCTTTACCACTGATGGATCATCCTACTCTTTAAGAGCTTTCATATGGAATAATTTTTCCATATGAAATAAATGTCTCAATTTCCTTTAGTTAGGGCCTGTGGGCTGTATAATGCTTTACTTTTTCTTAGTATGGAAATATTTTTATTTCATTCTCATTCTTGAAAATTTTCATTATGTAGAGTATGCTTGGTAAACAGACAATTTCACTTAACACATTGAAAATATTTTCTCACGGTCATCTGGCTTTTGTTGTTGCTGATGAGAAGTCAGCTGCCAGTTTAAAAGCCCTCTCTATGATATCGTTTTTTACCTACTGGCTACTTAAATTTTCCTGTTGTCTTTATTATTCACTTCTGCTTTCTTTTTGTTTATTTTTCAATAATTTGTATAATTTTTAAAATTATATTGGATAGATACATTTTCTTTGTCATATTCTAATAAATGCATTTAAGTGTGCATTTTATTTGACTACCACTCTGAGAGGGTTCATATATCTTAGTACATAGACTATCCATTATTTCTAAGAAGATTGTAATTTTAGTATTGATTTTATTTTAAATCAAAAAAGTTTCTTTTACTGCTTTTGCTTTTGCTTACTGCTTTTAGAATAATGTTTAATTCCTAAATGGATTTAGGATAATTTTTATTATTTTTAGTCCACCAAATTTTGTAATTTTATTATTTATTGTATTTCATTTGCCGCAAATAATATGACACCCATGAATTCCTTTTAATAAATTTTTTTAATTACATATGTATTCATAGATATGTATTTTATATGTGTATGTATAATCATGATATGTGCTCTTAGAGGGGATCCTATCATTTTTGTTCATCACTGAATCCATAGACTCAAGGGAAATCCTGATAGGGGGTAGTTACATACACAACATCTGTTGAAAATGTAAATGGTCGAAAAAAATGGAAAAGAAACACAACACATCCATGAAGTATTCCAGGTTTTTAAGTGTGACTTAGAGGTTTGTATGAGATTTCACAGATGTTGCACCCAAAAGGCGTTTTATTTATTAATATATGCTATGACTTCTGTTCCATCCATATTTTCCTAAATATTTTTTCTGACAAAGTTCTGAACATTGAAAATTCTCTAATACAGTGGTCCCCAACATTTTTGGCACCAGGGACCAGTTTCATGGAAGACAATTTTTCCATGGAGTGGGCTGGGTTGGGGGTGGTTTGGGGATGATTCAAGCGCATTACATTCATTGTGCAATCAAACCTCTCTGCTAATGGTAATCTGTATCTGTAGCCACTCACCTGCACTAGCATCATTGACTCAGCTCCACTTCAGATCATCAGGCATTAGATTCTCATAAGGAGCGTGCGACCTAGATCCCTCACATGCGCAGTTTACAGTACGGTTCACGCTCCTATGAAAATCTAATGCCCCATGACCTGACAGGCGGCCGAGCTTATGTGGTGATGCCAGTGATGGAGAGCACCTATAAATACAGGTGAAGCTTTGCTTGCTGGCTCACCTTCTGCGGCGCTGTCTAGTTCCTAACAGGCCAATGGACCTTTACTGGTCCACCGCCTGGGGGTTGGGGACTGCAGCTTCCAACCCCCAGGGGAATTTCAGGTTTCACTTCTAATATTCCAACCTGCCACAATAAGACAGCCTATTTTCTGCTGCTCTTTGTTTCTTACAGTTTTAAACTTATACTTTTCGCAGCAGTGGTGATTAATAAAGTTCTAGAATATCCCTAAAAGTTAATTTTTTCTCCTCTGTGCTACCAGTACATATTCATGTAAATTTGGGCTTATATATTTTATTGAGGTATTATTGTTTTCATGAAGTTATTCTTCCAAAGTAGAGTAAAACAGGTATCTCCAGAGTGTGTAGAATTTTTAGTCATAACATCTGAGAAGTTTCTGCTAACTTTGAAAATGGAATAACTATTTACTTTCACAGTGTTAATTTTCTCTCATTTTAGAGCCTTTCTGAGGTTAATATACTTCATTCCTGTCATACAGAATTTATGTAACTTCTATTAAATGTTTGTCTCATTTTTATACATAATTTTGAATTATGAATGGAGTATGAAATTAAATATATTGATTTTATATTCCTAGACCAGTCTTTAAGTGACCTTTTTGATACTTAGAACATTGGGCTCTGAGGAACTTAGGAACTTAATTCTTGGGTTTGTAATTCATTAAATAACAAACATGCCCCCCTGGTATACTTTACTTTTGAAACTCTGAATAACCTAGGCATTATGTCTGGAGTCAACGTCTTTTGTGCTTGTTTTGAGGTCTTTTATAAAACTGTCATTTCAGGGAGGTATACATTCTTTTATTTATGTTGTTAATTTATGACTGTTATAAAAAAACAGAAAATTTTAATCTATATAGAGTTCTGCAATATATAAAGATTAGATTTGGATGCCATATTCATATACATTTCTAAATTTTAAATTGTCAGGTGGACTTTAGCAAACACACTTACCTAAGGTGTGTGTAATTCATTTAGTCATGCACTTTATAGTAATTATACCCAAGTGCAGGAGTTGATGTTTATTGAAATGCAAACTCCTGGGGTCCAGGGATTCTTCTGCCTCAGCTTCCCAAGTATCTGGGACTACAGGTACATGCCCCCATGTCTGGCTGATTTTTATTTTTTTATTTTTTTTGTGTGTGGAAACAGGGTCTCATTACAATTTTATTAATCTAGTTAAAAAGCAATGATTTTAAATTTTTAAGCTTGTCATATAAACTGATCACTGAACAATAATTTATTCTTTATGTGTGTACTTTGAAAATAACTTCTCTTTGGGGACAGAGGTCTGTCCACAGACTCCAGGGCCTGGATTACCCTGACCAGATAATCTAGAAATAAGAATAATTTGAAATAATCTATTTATTGAAATATAACATTTTCACTGGTTCTTTTATTCTATTATGCTTTAAAGATAATAGTCTGCGGGGGGAAGATGCATGAGTTTCTAGCTTGAAAACTCTACTGTTAATGATGACTGTAATGCCTAACTTTGTTCCACTGTGCCATTGTGAACATAAGAAAGATATACTAGGAAAAGGAAAGAAATGGTAAACTCAGTGGAGAAATTCAATCATAAAAATAGATAACATGTATGTATATATGGTATATATATATTCATACATACATACATAAAACTGGTAGGGAGAATGGAGATAAGACAGAGGAAGTGGCCGGGCGCGGTGGCTCACGCCTGTAATCCTAACACTCTGGGAGGCCGAGGCGGGCGGATCGTCCTGAGCTCAGGAGTTCGAGACCAGCCTGAGCAAGAGCGAGACTCCGTCTCTACCAAAAATAGAAAGAAATTAATTGGACAGCTAAAAATATATATAGAGAAAAAATTAGCCGGGCATGGTGGCGCGTGCCTGTAGTCCCAGCTACTCGGGAGGCTGAGACAGTAGGATTGCTCGAGCCCAGGAGTTTGAGGTTGCTGTGAGCTAGGCTGACACCACGGCACTCGCCCCAGGCAAGAGAGTGAGACTCTGTCTCAAAAAAAAAAAAAAAAAAAAAAAGATAGAGGAAGTAAGAGTGACTGCTTGAAGGGTATCAGGCTTCCTTTTTTAAATACAGATCCTGCCAATAACCATTTGCTCTCCCAGTTCCTCTGTGCAGGGACACAACATATCTTTGCATCCACAAATGAACATATACTAGTGCCTTCATACTTTAGAAGTACTTAATAAATGTTCATTGGGTAGTATTAGGGAAGATTTTTCCAAAAAGCCAAATTTCAAATAGATGTAATTATCCAGAGGAAGATTTCATCAAACATTGATTGAATGTCAGCTATGTGCTGAACATAATTTCTTAGAATTAAAAAAAAAATAAATAATGCTACCCTCTCTGAGTTTAAATTTGGAGATGGGAAGGAAAAAATTATGAATAATAATTCTATCAAAAAGGAATTTATTATTTTTAAGAACTAAGATTCAGAATGTTTTGACAACACCAAGGATAATCACATAAATATCATGAGTGAATTTCAGGAAGTAAGAGACCAGTATTATATAATCGAGAATGCAAGTGGCCAAGTAGAGTTTGGAGCAGAGGATGTAAGAGAGGAAATGGGAGTAATGAATATGGGTTAGCTTTGACCAAGGCTGAAAAGGGGTATTTATCTGGTGCTGGAAATAATCTGTATATAAATTTGGGTGCTGAATATCTTGAGCGTGTTCTGAGCTGTGTCCTTAAGTGTCTTTTTTGGCATGTGTATTATACTTTCCATAAAAATTTTCTAAAACCACAAATGGCTAACATTTGTGTTGCTCAGCACTCTTTCATCATATTTTTCTAGGTGTATGTGAATATGCTGCATAACAGGAATCAAATGGTAGATTTTGCAGAATTCTGTACAGGAAATGCCTACTCTTTATAGTAGTTTTAATGGCAACAACTAAGATTTCCTACACTGTGTCCTTAAAGCTTAGCATAATGTATATTTTAAATAAAATATTTGGAAAGGTTAAAGGGTCATTACATACTTTTGTCATCTTACACTTTTGCATATATAAATGGGTGTGAACTGCCTCTTCAATAAAAAAGCTAATGCATAAGAAAAAAAAAAAAAAAGAAAAGAAATGGGAGTAATGAGTTTGTGGGGCTTTTTAACTTTACCCTGATGGCTGTAGGGAGTCAAAGTATTCACCCAGAAGCCATGGAAGCTTGTGGAGAAAAAGAACTATCAGGGAAGTCATGCCATCAATGAGCACATTTATGAGTTCTGGGCAGAATGCACATTTAGAAAGCAGTGCAAATGCTTCTGTTCTTCTGAAGTAAACACATCTCCCTCAGTAACCATTGCTTATTATTGGGACTTGTTATAATGACAGCAGCTGAAGAGCGGAAATCCATTTAGGCAATTAGAAACATTAAAGCAATATTGGAGTGGCACCAGAGTGGAGCTTCCATTTAGGGATGTTAATACTTAAATATTGCTACTTAAAAATAAGTTATTACTTAGAAATATAGTGGTCATAATTATGAACAGTTGCATATTATATCCACCAAAATAATCCCTAAAGCAGTTCAGTGACAGTAGTTTTCTTGGATGGTGACAGTTACCAATCAAAACAAGTTCACACCTACTGGAAAATGATAAGCCACCTATCCCATAGCTCAGTGCTTTTTCATGTATTACTCACTGAAGGCTCATGGCTTTCTGAGAACATTGGGAAGCATTTTCAGCAATGCAAAAATCACTCATTGTGACTGAGTGATAGCCTTCTTGTCTAGGTTTTAAAGACTAACATTTGAAAATAGGAGGGAAAAAAAACACGTCATCCATAATGTAAAATGTTTATATTAATAAAGAATAGTGACCTATTTCACCTCATTTAGCAAAGTGAGTATAGTTTTTCAACAATACCTTATGACTACCATAATAACTTTTATTTTAATGATTATGTTCAACAATATTTAGAAATTACTGGAATTGAAAGATAAGAGGAGCTATATATTAGGTGCCTATGTCACCCTTGGCATTAGCAACAGGCTGTTTTAATTCTTTTGAGAAAGTAATAGTAAAAATTTTATTTGATTAAAAAATGTTCAGTTGGTATTATAAAAAGAGATTTTCTGCTTTTACCCCCTCCACTCCTGTGTCTACTCCCATCTCAAGAATATTCAGGAACTAATTCACTCATTAAATTCAACTCTTGATGTGGTAATTGTGGTGGTAGCGATCTAAAAGAGTAGAAATAGCAAAAAAAAAAACAAAAAGAAAAAGGTATAACAAAAGTGTTAGTAAATATTCCGGTAATTCTAGTATTCTTCATTATATATTGTATATCTTTTGTATAAGATACAAAGTAAAAACCATAGGATTCTCTCCCTCAAGGTATAACTTTTGTTTTATATCTAAATAATTAAATGATTTGGACCTTTGCATTACATTTTATGTATGTCTAGAAGCTTTGTCCCAATAAGTAGGGTGTCTTTTAAGGAATGTCTTTATTAAAATTACTTATCAATAACATAGTATTTTTATGTTAAAAATATTATAATAATTTTATTTCATAAATTTGCATTATAAGCTGTTGTGTTTTGATTTTACTAGCTAAGTATCTTGACTGTCAAATATTTTTAAAATATGTATGCATTTACATATATTCTGAACTGTTTAGTCAGGCATCATTCTCTTTTTATAATTTAATTTATTTCACTTTATTTTTTAAGGAGTAATTTACTTCAATTATGAAGACACCTGGAAGCTACAGGAAACTCATCTAACTTTGTTGCAGTTCTGATTGCTATGAAGAGTTTGCTATTTTTTACCTGAGTTTCCTGTTTATTTGTTAAAAAGCTAAATAACAGCCTGGTTCATTTTTAAATTTTATATCAAGTAGCATTCACACTTTTACTGCTGTCTTAGAATTTAAGAGATGTTTGCTTCTTGGATGTTTGTCTTAGTTTCACAATATTAAAGTTTTATGGGGCAAACAGTTTACTTGTTTTACTCAATCTCAGTTGAAGTCTCTGTAATATTTCTTATATGGCTAATTATATGAAATTATATTAAGGACACTGTAATAATCAAAATATGTTTTCTTGGAAGACAGTGCCCCTAAACCTTCAGTTCTAAAAATTTAATGTGCAGTAGAGTCACTCGGAAGTGGTTTTTAAAATGCAAATTTCAGTTATCTACCTGGGATATTGTAATTTTCAATTTCTGGTTCATGTTTTGAAAAACCTCAGGTGATTCTGATGCAGCGGATTCAGGGATGATTTTGAGAGAAACACCGCGCTATTTCCCATTAAGACTTTAGCATATCATCAACTTAGTAGATAGTCCTTAACAATAGACATGTACATTTTGAAAATTGAATCTCGTTTTGGAAATCTAGAAAGGCATTTAGAGTACTGGTATACTAGGAAGAGTTGGATGTGATGTAATGATGGGAGCACTATGTTCTGGCATAAGTCTGAAATTATAAAAGATGTGCAGCCTGAGGTAGAAAAATGATGTTGAAAGGAGAGTAATACTAGAGTGAAAGCAAACTTCTGCTTTAGAGTGTTTTGGCAAGATAGTATTTATTAAACTTTTAGTTATATATATACACATACACACATACACATACAAGATAATATTTATTAAACTTTCATACTCACACACACACACACACACACACACACACACACACTCACACTCACACTCACACACATGCAATGGCCTGAAAAGCAGACAGGATTTGATAAGATGAATATAAAATCTTGTTTTAGTCTCACAGGAAATAAACTCAGAAAATAGAAATCCTTATCTATGAAGAGATAAATTGCCCAATTTACTGGCAGTTCACCAAACACACAGCTCAGCTACATACCCCATACTTCTTTGGAGTTAGGTGCAGCCATGTGACTGGATTATTGCCAAGAATGTATGGGCAAAAATGTTGTATACCACTTTCAAGCCCAGCTCGTGAAAGCCTCCCGCACTTCATCTTCCATTCTATTTTGTGTCTATTGGCCAAATATAGAGGACTCAGAACCATGGGGAAGGTAGAGGCACCAAATGGAGGAAGCCTGGGTCCTTGTCACTTGCAAGAAAATAGCGAAGGTAAGGACAACTGTGTTGGAGTACTATGTGAGGCCAGGGAGAGGAGGAGAAAGCTGAGTTATGTGAAGCCACTGAAATATTGAGGTTGTTATATCATGTAGTTTAAGCCTTCTAAGCCTTATTCTAATATCCTGAGCAAATATTTCAGGAAAATCCCCTTTAATTATTGATAATAACTGATCGTTTGTTGGTCTAGGAAAAGGTACGGAACTTTATCTCCAGTTTTAAAAAAAATGTAGGCTTCGAGTGGAATTTTTGTCAAAGGCAGGAATGCTAGCTGCATTAGATTCTCCATGTCCCATACAAAGATGCAAAAATGTGTTACCATATAGTGCTTCACTCACTATTCCTTCAGTCTCTTTCTTGCATTCTATGCTTAAACCCCAAGACCCCAAGACATAACTGATGCAAAAAAAAGATTGTTGAGATGTTTATACTTAAAATATATGGTAAGTCATAAAATACTCCTGTGTTCTTAGAGACACTGAACAGCTTGGATCATTTTACCACACACTTAGAAGGATGTCCAAAATTTATAAACTCTCAACATGATTTTTAAAGTGACTTTTGAATCCTACTGACCCCTGAACAGATAAAAGTTTTGTTTGCTGAGTTTATAATACGCTCAGCTTCAACCTGTAGATAAGGAAAACTACTAAATGTAACTTCTGAGTTAGAAATATTTTATTCTTCTAGCTTCTTTAGGAAATTTCTTTTCTTTACTCAGTCGCTGCATTTTCTCTGCTGAGTCATTTAATTATACACATTCATATCAATACTTGTGCTCCCCTTTTTACTTCTTGTATCTGTTGCATAAGTTTATCTCTTACCTGTGTGTCAATCTTCTGTAGCCTGAAGAACCTATGAGAAGGTGAGTGAACCACCATCATAAATGGGTCTTTAAATTTGTTTTAAAAAAAAAATACTTGCAATATTATGATTTAATGTTATTTTAGATCATATTCATGAAGATTTCATGTTTCAATGGAAAGTTTGGTTTTTTTAAGGCTAAAATGCTATCCTTTTATCTGCTTTCTCATTTTTCAAAGCGACATGCTATTTTTTACATTTTAATATTTACTTTGCAGTTACTTTCCTAACATCTCTCTGCCCTCACCCCTGCCCAGTCAAACCCACACACATGGAGATAAGAACTGTATAGGATGGTGAGATTTGGGGATAGTTGGTTTTCCTAATTTTTTCCCCAATCTTAACTGTTCTTGAGGACTTTGTTTACTTATAAACAATGTCTTTTGATATTATCTTTTTAAAAGTTGAAAAAAAAAAGACATCTCAAATATGTGTCATCTTTATGTTAAAAGTATGATCGATAATGAAAAAGTGAAAATGTTGATTTTCAACATTATGGTATTTCACTGTAATTTATGAATATCTCAAGATAATTGAGTTGCCATAGCAATACCTGTTAGAAATGCAAATGAAAGAAAAACTTTAGATAGGAAATAGTTTGATTGCATCTCTTCCTAACTGATACTCCATCATTTCCATTTTTTATTGTTTTTATAACAATTTAATAGGGTAGATATTTATCATAAATTAGAAGTTTTATATATAGTGAAATTATTACATTATAATTTTTATCTTAAAAATACAAAATGCATTTTCAGCACTTTGGCAAACCATTAAAGGCACTGTATTTATCACAGTTATCTTCAGCATATATCAAAACACACAGCCAAAATTTCTTTTCCTTTTTTTTTCAATTTGAAACTATTACAGGGGTACGAATGTTTTCGGTTATGAGGATCGCTTTTGTAATGCCTGAGTCAGGGTTATAAGTGTACCCATAACTCAGACAGTGTTCATTGTGTCTATTAGGTAAGTTTTTGCCGATCCCCTTCTTCCTCCCCCCTAATGGATTTCCATTGAATTGTACTTCTCTCTATGCACATGTGTGGTCATCAGTTAGTTCCAATTTAATAGTAAGTACATGTGGTGTTTGTTTTTCCATTCTTTAGACACTCGATTTAGGATGATGGTCTCCAGTTCCATCCATATCCTTCATGGTGGAATAGTATTCTATGCTATACATACACCATGTTTTGTTTATCCACTCATGAATTGACAGGCATTGGGGTTTATTCCACATCTTTGCAATCGTGAAGTATGCGGCAATAAACATTTGAGTGCAGGTGTCTTTTTGATAAAATGACTTTCTTTGGATAAATACCCAGTAGTGAGATTGCTGGATCAAATGGTAGTTCTACTTTTAGTTTCTTTGAGGAATCTCCACACTGTTTTCCATAGAGGTTGTCCTGTGTGGAAGTGTTCCTTTCTCTCTGTATCCACCCCACCATCTATTGTTTTGGGACTTTTTATAAACGCCATTCTAACTGGGGTAAGGTGATATATCATTGTGGTTTAAATTTGAATTTCCCTGATAATTAGTGGCATTGAGCATTTTTCATATGTTTATTGGTCATTTGTCTATCTTCTTTTGAAAAGCTTCTTCTATTCATGTCTTTTGCTCACTTTTTATTGGGGTCATTTAATTTTTCTTGCTGATTTGTTTGAGTTCTTCAGAGATTCTGGTTATTAGGCCTTCATTGGATATATGGCTTCCAAATATTTTCTCTCCTTCTGAAGGGTGTCTATTTGCTCTTTTGATTATTTCCTTGGCTTTGCAAAGCTTTCTCATCTGATCAAGTCCCATTTATTTATTTTTGTTGTTGCTATGATTGCCATCAGGGTGTTCTTCATAAATTCTTTGCCTAGGTTGATATCTAGAAGCATTTTCCAACATTTTCTGCTAGAGTTCTTAGGGATTTGTGCCTTATATTTATGTCTTTTTCCATCTTGAATTGATTTTTATGAGCGGTGAGCGATATGGATCCTGTTTCATTCTTCTATAGATGGCTATCCAGTTGTCCAGTGCCCTTTATTGAATAGGAATTCTTTTCCCCAGTGTATATTGTTGTCTACTTTGTCAAAGATCAGTTGGCTATATGTGGATGATTTATATTTGGGTTTTCTGTTCTGTTTCATTGCTCTATGTCTCCATTTTGTGCCAATACCATGTTGTTTTGGTTCATGTACCCTTGTAGTATAGTTGGAAGTCTGGTAACATGATGCCTCCTGATTTGTTCCTTTTGCTTAAGATTGCTTTGGCTATTCAGGCTATTTTCTGGTTCCAAATGAAGCATAGAATTATTTTTTCTATGACGTTGGTATTTTGATGGGGATTGCATAGAATCTGTAAATCACTTTGACTGATAACATACATTTTAACAATGTTGATTCTGGTCTGTGGCCTGTTAGGGACCGCCCCTGACCCCATTATGGAAAATTATCTTCCATGAAACTTAGAAACCAGGGGCCTCACAGCAAGAGGTGGGCAGGCAAGCAAGCAAAGCTTTATCTGTATTTACAGCCACTTCCATTGCTCACATCATTGCCTGAGCTCTGCAAACCACCCTTCCCCCCGCCCAAGCCCCATCCATAGACAAATTATCTTCCATGAAACCAGTCCCTGGTGCCAAAAAGATTGGGGACCACTGTCTAATAAATAACAGGAGCCATCATATTCAAGTTTTCTTATCATATTTCTAGCTTTCCATAGCAGTTTCTTCATTGTTTGGCCAAAGCCAAATTCCACAAATTATTGATATTTGGTACAGCAGCCTATAGTTTCATGTCAAATAATTATAGCTACAATAAGGCTGTGTAACAAGTCTCAGTGGCATAAACAATAAACACTTTTGTGCTCCCAAATCTATGTTTATATGGTGTGGTTTTTTTTGAATTTCAGAGGTACAGGTTGGCTGGGGAGGCTCTACACAAACAACTCTTATTCTTTTAGACCTAGCATCCTACACGGGCAAAAAGAACAAGTTGAAATATGCAACAAAAACTCAATCCAATAAAAGGCAGAAGAGAAGAGAAGTAAATAAATAATAAAAGGAAAGTACAAAATAAGATATAAATTAGTCCAGATAATTGCTAATAAAAAATCTAAATTGACTAAATTTACTTCATAAAATTCAGAGGTCTCAGAAGGAATTTTAAATGAGTTATGCAATATACAAGAGACATTCTCATATTACATAAAAAAGGCTGAAGTCATGAAAGCCACGGAATGGCCAAACATGGCAAACAGATAATTAGAAAAGCTATTGCTATTAATATTTAATATACACCAAATCTTTATGTCATTTAAAGTTTGTAAGATATAAAATCTTGATACAAATAATCTTCATTTGTTAGAATGCTGTCAGATGATACTCATATTAATCTTAAGATTTCGAACAAACCAGATATTTGAAAATTAGATATTTCTAAAAAGCAAAAAGTAAGACTGTGAAAGTTTCTCATGAGTGTATATAATAGTCTAAACAGGATTCTCTCCTTTCCCACTTCTCTCTCCCTCTCGCTCTCTTCCTTCATTATTTACTTCCTTCTTTCCCTTTTTTTCTTCTTTTCTGTGTTGTTCTGTACTCCAATGCTATTGAACTTTGAGCTCTGTCATTGAGCCTCTCATTCATGCACTAGATATGAGTAACTTATAAATGTGAGATCAGTTGACAACTGTTTAAGATAGTAGGATAAATAGAAAAATCTTCATCATATGCTAGCTCTGACATAACAAAATTACTCTGGCCTATTCACCTCTTTGGCATTCTACTTCTCACATGTTTTAACATTGTTTAATATAATAACTGCAAGTTTCATTTTTATCTAGTGTGGTTTTGAAAGGTATGTGAGCGCACATGTGCATATGGTGGGGGGAGGAAGAGGCAGGTGCTGGGGGAAGAGGCTAAAAGAAATAGTGGGTATCCTAATACCCTTTATTTATGAATTGGGGAGCTCTGTGTTCTTTGGGTCTATAGCCTATTGCTTGAGGTAAAAAATTCCCCTCACACACCCTTAGAATTTCTGATTAGAGTGAAGAGCTATCCAATCCCCTTTGTATATCTCAGGTGGGAAATAAAACAAGAATAAAGCTAACCACGGCTTTTGTATCTTACTTAGCACTTTGCAAAGGGCTAGATACATTGTATTCATTCATAAATCATCATAAATAAATAAAATAAGGAGTATGAGATTTAATTAACATTGGGAGTTCTGTATAAAAATGTAGCAAAAGTACATTTTTCCTCTCTGCATTGCCCATTTTTATGTTGATATGTGAAAGTTTCATAACATTATTGCCAGAGTTATTGCTCTCCATGGTGCTGCTTCTGTACCTTCGAGGCTCAAATTTGGTTGCCCTGTTTATCAGTCTTGCCCTCCAGTCTACTTAGACTACCTACCTCATGCACAGCAACAACCATTAGCCATGAAACAACTTTTATTACTGTCCATCACAAGAGAAAGCACTGATTGATACATCCCCAAACTCTTTAAATTATTGAATGTGCAAAGTAGACAACTAAGATTTTTTAACTGTTAAAATGCTAATATGGGAGAAAAGTATAAAAAAGAACAGCAGCATCCCAAGGGTTCTTGGAAGAGCATACTCTTGAGTTTCCACCCCAGATTTACAGAATCAGAACATCTGGGGGTAGAGGCCATGAATCTGTGGTTTAATAAGTACTCCAAATGATACTTATGCAAAATAAAATCTGTGAACCAGCAGCTTATTATTATTATTTTTCCTGTAACAAAATGACAGATGGAACTTTTCAGGATCCTTTCAAATAGAAAAGAAAACATTTCTACATAGTTCAGTATTGAGTTACCAATAAGGATGCAGAATTAATTCTGTAATAGAACAGATTGAAAAGAGTTGCGAGAATGAAATAAAACATGTATGCCATTTGAACATAAAACTATAAATGTGAACTACTATTATTTTCGTCATCATTATGGTATTCCATTAATTCTAAGACGCTGATTTTTATATTTTAATATCTGTAAGTACAAGGCTTGTTAATATAACCAATGCAATTGGAAATATTATGTCCCAATTTAATTGACTGCTGTTTTCTTTCTGGATTTTATTAAAGCAAATAAAATATTATATTTTTTCATATGCATGCTATGTCATTATTCCTTTTTTCCCCCATGTTCCTGTCTCTGCTGTTTGTGGAACATGGTAAAACATTGTTTTTTATTGGTCTTAGTTGTATCAATAACTTACTTATTGTGATACCTTAGTCACGTCACTGAAATTATGTGAGCTTCAAGCTCTTTCATAAACTAAGTAGTTAAAACTGCAATATCTTCATCTATAACTTAGGTAAACCAATTGTTCCTCTAACTTTAAAGTTCTATGATTTGATGGAATACTATTTGAAGCAAGACCACTTTATGGTGATGGATCTAGAGATCATGGGTTGGAGGACTGAGTGGGGTAAGAATCTCCTGGAGAAATGATTTTGGACAATAAATAACTTTATGGCCTACACAGACAGACGAAAATCAAAGGGGAAAACATGGTGAGCCTAAGAAAAATGACTAGAACTTACTCCCTCTAGCAACAGTTGAGATAATTTGGGAATTATATTAGTTTCCAGGAAAGAGTGTACCAAAGAGAAAATAATTACTGTTCAGCCTATGGGTTTCCCAAAAAGAAAACAAAAAGATCATGACCTTGATAACCAAGGAATTAGAGAGGATGGCTCTGTAGGGGTAAATATCAGAGATTGTGGCTACTTCCAGATTTCAGAGTCTGCAAAAGAATCTCAGTAAAATTGGAGTATTTAATATGGAAGCCAAGTACATCTACAATTCCTATATATCTGCTTGGAAACATGGACTTAAGCAACAATGTAATGTTTTGTTAATTATGTTTCTTAATATCCTTTAGGGCAAAATATGCTTGTCTCATATTTCAAATATTCCCCAAAGTACTAGAGATGAAATAAAGTTACCTCAGAGAATCTCATGTCATTAATTTTCTTTGATTCAAATCCCTCTCAAGAGCTTGAGATAAAAATTTTAGTGCAAATAATTTATTTGGAAAGTGATCTAGAAACTTATGGATTTGAGTTTGAAATTAGAGTGGGAAAGGAAGGAAGCCAACACAAAGTGTTTAAATCAATATATTACTGTTATAGTTATCAGGTATAGACCCACTGTGACTTCTGGACAGTGTTTCAGAATTGTCCCAAAGCTGGTAAGAAAACTGGGAAAAATATCCAACATTTTCCATTTGTCATACATTGGGGTTGTTCCCAGAGATGTGAATTCCCTGGTATCTACGCTCTGCCCTGTGCATGGGTAGAATATGTTTTTCTAGACAGGAAAAGCTCTCTGAGTCAGGCATAGGATAAGTTAGTGCTCAGAAATTTATGAGTGGGATGCCAACAATTTTTTCTACAGTCTATCATTTGCACTTCTCAAATCAATCTGTGTCTCACATTGTGTTCCTCATGTCTTATTGATTTTGCAAGATCATGGGCAGTCACAATTTTACATAAATATTTAAAACAAGAGGACTGGTGCAATAAGATATACGAGCCCTGCAATTTTTTTCCTGATTATTTAAAACGATTACTTATTAAAAACTCTTTATTTTGAAATAATATTTTAAGCTCAAATGCAGTTTTAGGAAATAATAGAGAGATCCTGTATACTCTTCTCCCAATTTTTCCCAACTATAGTTAGTTTTGAGTCTGTAATTAATAATCATTTTTCCTTTTAAACCACACATTTTATATTTCCCTCAACCTCCATCAACACATTTGGTAATCTAGGTTTCTTGTTCAGCAGAATAATACAGATATTTAACCCTGAGGTGCAGGAACATCTAGTTACTGTGCTTTCTTCAGCCCTCTTGGTATGTCTATGCTTGGCTGAATCTTGACTTTCAATGCATTCTACTGTGTCTATAGGAAGAGGAGCTGAAGTTCTTTTTAAAGAAGGCAGCCTCTTGTCTTATATACTGAGTTAGGCTTGCCTAAGCCTGCTATTCATTCATTCATTCATTCATTCATTCATTCATTTTTCAGGACGTCTTTGACTTTAGCTTAAAATTCAATAAGCACTAGAGATTCTACAGAAGCTCAGTACAACCCCTTCAACCATACCTGCTATGGTTCGAATGGTTATCCCTCCAAAATTCGTGCTGAACCTGCTCGCTCTTCCCAGAGCTCGCAGCTGCTGTGGTCTTGGCTGCCCTTGGGTTTCCTTTTCCCAGAAGACCACGCGAGGGCTCCTCCTGAGCATGGCAGCGGGCTGTGCTCCTGGCCCGCGCCTGGGGCAAGCTGGAGGGAGTCGAGCCCCGGCCACTGGCCAGAAGCCGCCACGTAGGTAAAGCCAAGGCGATGCTTGGGACCCCCAGCTCCGGGTTCCCTCTGAGCCCGCCCCCGCCCACCCAGTAAGACCCCCAGCTGCAAAGACCCTGTGAGGTGTGAGCCCGGTAGAAGCGCCGAGGACGGGCAGCCCCCGGGCTGTGACACGGTTCTCTCTGCTGTTAGAAGTGACCAGGAAGCCGCAAGTCCAGCCAGCACCAGGGCACACAGGACCCTGATGGTGGAAAAGTCCCGGGTGTTCGGATAAAAGCTGTTGATGCCACATCCATGGTAGGTAATCCGTATTGGACACCGATAAGGACTGTGGGGAATATTTAGAGAGATAAAGATAGATAGATAGATAGATAGATAGATATAATTATATGTACGTTTTATCGTATAGATTTTTCGTAGCAATTTTCCTTTTCCGGTTTGATACTGTAAATCTTTATTAGAGCAGAGCCGCATTGGACGGGTGGGAATGGGAGCGGGTCGGCCTCCCTCCTGGCTTCTGGCCGCTGGCAGCTCCCAGGAAGGAGGCCCAGACTTCCCGATGCCTCCCTGCGTCTTCCGTCTTCCGCTGGCTGCGCGGCCAGCTGGGCCTGGGAGTGAGGCCCGGCCCCACCCAGCAAGTGTCGTGCTCGGAGCTGGGTCCCCTCCCCGCCACAGCACACACGCAAAGGACAGGTCGCAGTGGGTGGCAAGTTCTCTCCAGTCTTGGGGCTCTTGGTGTCCCTGCCTCCTGGGACATGGGCAGGTGGGTGACCGTCGGCCTTGGGCTGGAGAGGGGACGCCCTACCCTCAGTCTCCAGGGTGGACGGAGCTGCTCTGCTCAGGCCCTGCCCGCCGGAGAGCAGGGCCGGGAAGGACGGCGCGTTCTGCTTGTCATTTCCCGTTACTGTGATTTAATTGGCATAATTTAATATATGGAATTTTTATTTAATTTAAGAAAAAAGACAAGGATTTCTTTGTCGTGAGGGTTTGTTTTCTGTCTCTGTGCCTCATACTTCCCAAAAAAGTCAGGTCTTCGCTTTTCCAAAGGCGGTAGGAACCCTCCATTTCCTGAGTCTCCACACCAGTTTATCCTGCCTCTGTGCTACTCGGCAGTTTCATTTCAGTATTTATTTTTGTGCTGCTTTTTACGTGATATAAATTATTGAGGAGAGATCATATGTGTGGACCCTCGCCTGGCACAGGCGTCCACTGGTAGCCCTGTCCTGTCCCTGTATTGCAGCTGCCATCTAATTTACTGCTGCACATCTTGCTCTTGTGACTGCTTTTGTACCTTTGCAATAATTTTCTGGTTTCAAAAAAATAATTCATGTTGAAACTTAATCCCCAATACAATATTAAGAGGTAAGACATTTAGGAGATGAGTAGGTCTTGTGGGAGTAGTGCCTTTTAAAAGGGCTTCAGGGAGCCTGTTTGGCCCTTTTACAGATCTACCACATGAGGACACAACAACAAGGTAGTCTTGCAGCAGAGAATAAGACCTCACCAAGCTCCAGACTTGTTAGCACCTTATGGACATGTTTTGAGAACAGAGCTGACAGAATGTGCTTCTCCCAGATTTCTGACATGTACATAGCCATATTAATGCTCTATGGCCAACCAAAAGGTCTGCTGTGAGCAATTTGTCTGAGTCTGGTAAGACAGAACACCCACACAAAATAAGTTACATGAAGCAAGTTTATTACTTTCAGACAGGCAGAAAAGGGAAAACAGAAGCCTAGGATAGACTGAGAGCTTGTTCTCCAAGGCTCAGAAAAGCTTCCCGGAGCAGATGGAGTCTTGTTGTGTGTGCTCTACTTTCACCACAGCTGAGGGACTCCAGAAGGCAGCCTGCCCTGAGCTTTATGCCCTGTGTAGCGCAAAACTTTGGGCTAAAATGTTGACGTATATCTTGTTTCTAGCGGGTACTGGAACAGAGGTCAGGCTATTCTGGCCAGTCCCTCCTTATCTCAAAATATTGCATTCCCAGCATACTCTACTGTTATTCTTGAGAACTACAAGTGACAAAGAGGGGAAAACTAGGTTGATCCAAGGCCATCCAAATAATTGACTTGCACGGTGGCCCTGCCCTATTTAACAGAAGTTGTCTAGCCAGGGTCTTGATATTCCTTCAACACTTCTCATGGCACCAGGTGGCGTTTCTAAAGTAATAAATACAAGACAAAAGAGCTAAAAGGAAGAAACAGAACAGAGTCTTTTCCTAAATTGAGCCCCTTTTGACTGGGAGGATGCAGTTGTTCTAGCCTAGCACAATCTCAAACTGTTGCTGTTAAGCTTGCCTTTCATAATTTGCTAGTGATTTCCTTATTGTGGTTGCTGGCAGTAGAATTTGATGGGTCTCTGATCAAGTGTATCTTTGCTTGACCTTGATGTTCAAGGCTTGCTAAGGGAAGCTAGTGAGAAATGCAAACAGACGGCCATTTAGAGAGGGCTCTGTTGGGGAGAGGACCTGCTGAACTTCCAGATGGAGGTCATCTGTCCACATCTGCACCCATCACTGTGAAAGCAGCTGCTCTCACTGAAGTATCATACTCTTCAAGAATATTTGTCATTGATACTAAATGCTCCAATTCTCAAGATCAGAGAGCCCTGGAATCTAGGTGCTTGGAAGTTCCTTAGAAATTATTTTGTCTGACAGATAAGAAAACTAAGGAATGAACGTCAAAGATGACCCTCTATCACCACACAGTTGAGTAGAGACAGAGTTGGGACAAGTTTATACCTTCTTTTCTTTCAAAAGTCAATCTGAATTTGTGAAGACTTAATCCAACAAGAGTTGTAGATAGAAAGCCTATGGGACTGAATTCCATCTTTAACGCCAGAACATGTCATTATTCCTGGGGGTATGTTATTCCTAGCTCTGACAAGAACAGCCTTCATCCCTCTATTTTGATGAAGCATCTGAAAATGTCCCACATTTCACCCTTTGTCCTATTTTTTCATAAAATATGTTGCACTGAAAATTTACAGAATTACACAAATAGTTGAAAATAACTCACAGTATTTAAAACTTTCACTATCCTGGAAGACTGTACAAGAAGTCTCCGGGAAATTCATATTAAACGTATAGAAGTCATTCTATTTTTTGTGGAGAACTGGAATGTGAAGTGAATGTGTATATATTAGGAATCATTGGACAGGAAATATTTGCTAGCCCAATTTTTTGCCTGTCAACTACGAGAAATGAAACAAATAAATATGTCAGTATAATTTGCCTAAACTCTCTATAAGAACACCTTACCATACAGGACAGAATTCCTATCTACCAACAAAAATTTTTCACAAGCTATTTTTTTCAGACATATTGTGTAGAAAAATGTTGTCTTTAGGATTTCTTTATCTTTTGATGCTTCATGGTCACTCTAGTCTGTCAGAGTCATTGTGTACCTTCATGAAGTAACATGTCACATGCAACTCAAATGGGACTTTCAATCATGAAAGTATTTTGTATACTTTTAATTTTTATTTTGTATACAAAATATACTTTTGTATATTTGTAATTGTATAGTTGAAATTGTGCTGTTAGGTAAGTTAATTGCAAAAATCATATTTTTACAAATGAGATGAATAACAACATCTGTGAAAGAAATCTGGGAGTGGAGTTGCAGAAAGAGGAGCTGCAGGACATGGGAAACTGAGGACATGGCATAGGTATACGAATAAGAACCCACAAATATATGCTTCCTGTGAAGCATTCCCAGGCTGCTTGTTACCATGTTCCTTTTTGTTCTCTTATGTCTTATTTATCTTGTAAATAATGATCCATGAAAGTAATATGCAGAGTCTGCCATTTATTATTTTTCTCTTAATAGCATTAGGAATTACAAATCAATGTCATTACTAACATTCATTAATGCATACTAATGCATGCTAGTAACTGAAAGCTGCTGCTATAAAACAAATACTGTGTTAAGTACATTGCATTCATTTTATTTGTTAATAGTTCATATTTTGATACTTTACTTCTATCTTAAATATAGGGAAACCGAGGCTCAGAGATATTAAGTAGCCTGTTCAAAATGACTAAGCCATAAAACAGGGCATTCAAACTCAAGACTCTGATTCCAGTGTGCTATTTTTTTCCCTCCTACACAGTAGGTTCCAATCGAGCCTAAGTAGAAAAGAAGCTGTTCTTTGAAAAGTTTAATAATTAGTCATATAGTTTAATAGAACTTCTAACAGTAAAACTATTACTTCCCTAACCATTTCCTTGAAACTTATTTTTGAGGAAAAGTTCATTCTTTTCTTGTTCTATTAAATTCAGTTTCTACCTTTGACCTTAGGAAAAACAAAAGCATCCACTCTCAGATTTACTCCTGAATTTTCCTCCTAAAAATATAGCTATTTTGTTTCTTTTGCAAATTTTTGGCATACCTTTGATAAAGTTCTTTGGCTCAGAAGGGCTGACTCCACTGTGGAGAATCAGAGATTTGGCAGAATCACCCCCAAAGTTCTGAGAATCTATGAAGAGTAATATTTAAGGGCAGGAGATGATATTTCCCTTTTGGCTTTATATGATTCACAGGTCCTACATTGATGCTTAAGATTTTATCATCATAATTTAAAATATTTTCCTTAAAACTTTTAAGGATTAAAACACTAACTTAGGCAAAGTTTGCCCTTTTATATTTTATAACTATAGATAATCTAGAAGCTGGATCTCATTGAGGAAGAAAGAGTGAGCATACTGATGCCAAGTAGTGATGAAGGGGTACAAAACATATTTAGGTGCTTTCAGAACCCCAAAGATAAAAATTTACCCGCACAATTTTATTTCTAGCTGCTCGGCAAGCCATGGTCCTGCTGAGGAGAATCTAGTTTATTATCATTAGCAAAAGCCAGGTGTGGAGGAGTGTGAGGTCTCCCACCAATACTGGGTTATGCTGCATGAATGGGGCCTCCTCAGCTGAGCATAACTTTTGGCACATTTGATTCACATCAACTCTGTTTTATATTCAGCTCTGTTCATGTCTACAGTATCTAGGGATGTGCTTGCCTGCCAATCACGCACATAATAGCAAATACTTTTCCCAGTAGCAATTTATAAAAATAATTCAGATAAAAGATTACTTTCAGAATTGTTAATGAAGTGAGACAGAAAATGCCAATTTTTCTTTTCTGCAAATTCAGTCTTTTTTACAAAGCCAGACAGCTTTCTCCAAATTTCTTTTGCCTAAGTAAACACTGCAAAATGGAAGAAACTGTATAAAATAAAGTCTTAGTGTACCATGGTATTCAGTTTTAGGCTCTGTTTTCTTTTTCAACATTTTGTTTATGATTTATAACTTTAAAAAATGAATTTCAGTAGACAAGTACTGAACCAAAACATAATTGCAGAAATGTGATTTTTTTTCTTTTTCATATTTTAGAGCCTCATTCCCTTTCTCGTATCATCTCCAGATACTAGGAGCTCATTAACCTAAATTCCCAAGGTAGAAGTTTTGTATTCAGAATATCTTATCTTCTTTTTTTCCAGTATTCTGCTGCTTACATTCTAGTGCAGATGTTGAAGCAAACTAATAAAATATAGTGACAAAACTACTATGAATAAAAATATAGCAGGGAGGGGAAAGAAAGAGTACCAGTAGGGGAAAGGGGATCGTCATGGATTGTGGTGTTGGCTAGAAAAATATTTAAATAGAGGCAGAAAATGGTGCATTCATAAAGTGACATTAGAACAAAGGCCTGAAGAAAGTGAGAAAGTGATGCTTGTGGATATAGGGAATAATTATTCCAGGCCAAGAGAAGGAAGAGCAAATACAAAGAGTTCTATGGAGGATACCTTAGTGTGTTTGAGAAACAGGATGAAAGCCAGTGGGGATGACACAGAGTTAGAAATGTGTGGAGTAGTAACATATGGAGTTTGATTGCACAGAACCTTGTAGATCATATTAGGGCCTTGCCTATTACTCTGAGATAGATACATGCCACTGAAGGGTTTTGAGTAACATTATCTGATTTACATTTTAAGAGGATCATTCTGGCTTCTGTATGGAGAATAGACTAGGGGATAACAAAGTTGAAGGAGAGAAATTAGTTAGGAGGTTATGAGAATAATACAGTTGAGAGACAATTATAGTTTGGATCAGGGTGCTGGTAGTAGAAATGGAGATAAATGGTTCTATTCTGGATAAAGTTTGAAGGTAGAACTGACAGGATTTCTTTGATTAGATGGGGGGTGTTACAGAAAGTGTATGTCAGGGAAAGTTACAAAGTGTTTTGTTTTGTTTTGTTTTGTTTTGTTTTGTTTTGTTTGGTCCTGAATTATATCATACTGAGATGTAGAAGAATAGTTCAGGGTGGAGATCTGAGAGAGATATCGAGAGTTGTATTTGGGGAGTATTAGGTTTGCAGTACTAATTAGAAATTCAAATGGAGTGGAGTGGTTAATTAGGCAGTTGCATTCATAATTCTGGATATCCAGTATAGGGTTCAGACTGGAAACACAAATTTTGAGTGATCTTATTTGTAACCATTGCAGGAGATATAATCAGTATGGAAGTGACTGTGAACATAAAAAAAGGAAAAGTACAAAAACGAGAAGTGCAACATTTAAAGATAGGAAAGATGAGAAAAACTCAATGAAAGAGAATCTGATAATGAGGGAGATAGTAGGGAAGATGGTGTGGCAGGTGCTCATGGAATGTCTCTTCTGGTGGCATTTATTTTTCTGGTAAAAAAGAAAACCTTTTCAGCTTTTTACACATTTATATGTGTTTTATTTTACAAAAACAAGAAAAATTATTGTCCTGGTGGGTGGACAGTTTATCAGCTGAGAATAAGACTGAAAGGATGTGCTGGAGGTTTGAGAAGAGAGAAGGTCTGAAGGTGTTTTCTAGGAGAGTTAAGAATGATTGAATTATTAATATGAAAATGTAGTAAGATTGGTTGTTGGCACTAAGGGCATGTTTGAGGTCCATAGAAATGGATTTAATGTTAGACCCATTTGCTAGGTTTTGCTGTACAGGAGGAAGTACATAGTAGGCTAAGAATCAAACTTTATTTGATAATGGTTTTGAACAAGAAAAGATTATGATAAAGAAAATGCCGCATTGGGGATGGTCATGGTCGTGTGATTCGCTGTGATCAAAGAATTGAGAGCAGACTTATGATTTGGGGGCAGAAGCATTTATAAACCAATTCTCGAGGCTCTTTTTCCTTGACGCAGCTAAACTTGAAATGTCCTGTTGAAAAGACTTTCTATAAGATGTAGTGTTGTCCTAGAATATTGAGCCATTGCATAGAGAAAGCTTCCCTGGAGAATCTTAGATCAACGAGATTTTATGAGAACCGGAAGACTTAGTTTAGATTGTTAGCACAGCATTATCTAGCTGCTAAGAGAGTAGATTTTAGTTGTTCTCACTGCAAAAAATAAGTATCTGAGGTAATGCCTCTGTTAAATAACTTGATTTAGGCATTCCATAATGTACACAGATATTAAAACATCATTTTGTACACCATAAATATATACATTTTGCTTGTCAATTAAAAATAAAGAAAAAAGTGCTTTTTATAAAAAAAGAAAACATACAATTATGGGAGTAAAATGGCTGAAGTTGAAGGACAAGATCAGAAAGACTGAGATGTAGACTTATCATGTATATGAAGATTTAAGCAGCAAGAATTATGAGGGAATATGTGATGGAGAAAGTGACATTGAGCCAGGGAGTAAAATGATCAAAGAATAGAGGAGAGGAGCTGAAGATATGTTAGATGACTGCATAAGTATGTCCGTTTCTTCTCTTATTGGGAAAGAAAAATAGGAGTCTCGGTCTTCCACTAACATTCTTGAAACTGTGGCAGATTAAATTCTCATTTGAACACAGAGCGAAATATCAGATTCTTTACAGTTTTGACAAATTTTTGTGAACAATTTGTAAACCTAAATTGAATGGAATTATTAATTGGAATAAATTCCCATAAGTTTTAAATCATTGTTCAAGGGAGACAACCATGTAAAAAGGACATTTTAGACCCATTGGTACACTATAACATATTATTTTAGCATCTCTTAAAAATGAGTAAATGGAATGGATGAAACATTTTGATACACTTTCCTGATTGTTTGTAAAATTTAACATCGATGCATAGAAAAAAAATGTTCTTAACCACTAAGCAAAGTCCTGAAGAAGCTTTTACTGCTTTCTTTACCAATCTGTCCAGGACATAGCAAAGCATAGGTAGGGGCAGAAAGAAATGCAGCCTCTTGAGTAGAGAATACTGTTCCTTTTCTTCCTCAGTTCTTTCTAGTAGCCCCTCATGTTGGGGAATTTCCATGCCAGTTCTGCTTAAAACCACAAAGCAGCTAAGTGGAGCAAGTAGGTAGAATATGCACCAGCTAGCTGAAACCACAAAACAGTTAAGCAGAGTTATAAGCCTGTCATGACTGTACTGCTTGTTGTAAACCTATCATAACTATACTGTTTGTTATAAGCCTATCATAACTGTACTGCATGTAAGAACTGCTATTAATTGGCTAACTTTTAATCCTTTTACTAATTGGTTAACTTTTATGCTCGTGTATGTTGTTGGATAAGACTAACCCCCCCAAAAAAGTATAAAACCTGACAAAAACCAGCAAGAGGTGCTCAGAATTTGGAGACTTGTTTCCTCTGGGCCCGCTGGTGTTGAGATTAAACAGTGACTCTCCAACTCTCTGCGTGCCGCTCGGTTATTCCCCTGGGACCGGTCACTATAACACTTGCTGTAACATTTGGTTCCCTGACCGGGAAACCGACAGTGCTGGCCCCTTGAAGCCACTGGATCGAGGACGGGCGTGGCAGATGGCGGGATCTCTGCGACAGCAGCCAGTTGGTGCCACCCGCCTCTTTGCGGAATCCTCGCTCCTCGCTCCTCGCTCCTCGGGAGTCCCCGCCAGCCATGGGCCCCGAACTCACCTGGACGCGGTAGAGAGATGGACCAGTCAGACCAGTTGGACGTCGACGAAAGGTAAGGTCCCGGGACCCTGCTTGGCCCACCAGTAAAGGAAGAGTGGCTTCCTAGGTGGAAGAGGAGCTTGATCACATCCTAAGGTTAGGGACTCCCCTGGGTGGGAATGTGCTAACCTCTTGTTTGTTTGTTTGAATCTGTTTGAGTCTGTTTAAGTGGAGCTCGGTGACTGCTTGAGGTCATTGTGCCTGTGGTCCCACGGCTTCAGCTACGGGATTTGAATGGGTCCTAACCTGCGGTTCTGTGGCGGTGTCGTATGGCATAACGGCGATTCACTCCCCATAATAGGGAGCAACCGAGCCCGGGGTTTATACAGGTACGCCTTAGCCAAGACACGCCTAAGCTCCCGCGAGGGACGCAGCCAGGCGGACACCTGAAAGCCCTGACCCTTGTTTGTCTTGCCACACTGTTCATGACGAAAGGGGAGGGTCAGGGGAGGGGAGAAACCCCGAAACTAGTGAAAGGAGAGTGTTGTAAAGGAGAGTGTTGTAAAGGAGAGTGTTGTCGGTGGTGTAAAGAAAAAGATCACTGGTTCAGAAATGAGCGTGTCAGAGTCCAAACCAACGGTCCTAAGGTGCATGCTGAAAAACTTCAAGAAGGGCTTTAGTGAGGATTACGGGGTCACCATGATGCCAAGTAAATTGAAAGCCCTATGTGAGCTAGAATGGCCAACATTTGGAGTAGGCTGGCTGCCAGCAGGAACCCTTGACCCCTCCATTGTTAGAGCTGTCTGGAAAGTAGTAACAGGGCCCCATGGCCACCTGGATCAGTTTCCGTATATAGATTCATGGCTGGAGATTGCCCAAACCTTGTCCCCTTGCGTTCGGTTCTGCGCTGGAAAGGGACAGAGCAGGGTTCTAGTGGCCCAAGAAACCAGAAGGCTCAAGCCTGTGGGTCGGGTACCCCCATACATCAGGAAGCTTCCACGGAAGAGTTGCCACCACCCTACCACCCTTTGCCAGACATGCTTCCAAGACCTTCCCCAGGGGCACCAGACACTCCGCCACCGTCAATCTCCCCAACCAGATCCGGCCCCACCGAGGGACGGTGCCTCACCAGAGAACAGCACCCCTCTCACTCACCATCTGCAGTCTGCACAGCCAACACAGCTGGCCCTTCAGATGCCCCTGCGAGAGATGTGAGGCCCATCACAAGTTCAGGACGATGGGCCCGAATAGCCAGGACTGCAGACCTTGTATTACCTGCCCTTTTCCACTACTGACTTGCTGAATTGGAAACACCACACTCCACCCTACTCTGAAAAGCCCCAAGCCCTCCTCGACCTCCTGGAGTCCATCTTCCAGATGCACCAGCCAAGTTGGGAAGATTGCCATCAACTCCTGCTGACCCTCTTCAACACAGAAGAGAGATGACGGATCATCGGAGGTGCTCGAAGATGGCTACAAGACCGAGCACCAGGAGGAACCCTAGACGTTGAGCAGTGGGCAACAAGGGTGGCGCCAGAAACTAACCCAGGATAAGACTTCAATGACCCAGAGGGGCAGACCTCACTTAAAAGGTTTCGAGATGCCCTCCTCCAGGGAGTTCGAGACGGAGCCAAAAAGCCAACCAACATGAACAAAGTGGCCCTGATCACCCAAAAGCCAGAAGAACCCCCTCCACTCCCCCGATGCAGCCTGGTTCTCTTGTCTAGACCTAAAAGATGCTTGCTTCTGCCTGTGGCTCGCTCCAATCTTTGCTTTCAAGTGAGAAGAACCCCAGACTGGAAGGAAAACTCAGCTCACCTGGATGCGGCTACTGCAAGAATTTAAAAACTCACCAACTCTGTTCGGAGAAGCTCTGGCAACAGATCTCACCTTCTACCCATGAGAAGAAACCCACTGCACACTGCTGCAGTATGTCGATGACCTCCTCTTAGCAAGCACCACCAAAGAGGACTGTGAGCAAGGGACATGGTGCCTCCTTCAGCTGCTCACAGATAGAGGGTATAAGGTCTCTTGGAAAAAGGCACAAATCTGTAGACAGCAAGTAAAATACCTTGGTTTCCATATTTTCCATGGACGCCGCACATTGGAGCATGAACACAAACATGCCATTTGTTCCATTCCCAGGCCGGCTAGGCGGTGACAACCCCGAGAGTTTCTCGGCACGGCCGAGTTCTGCTGCATATGGATACCAGGTTTTTCCCTAAAAGCCAAACCACTGTATGAGGCTCTGTGCGGGCCTGACAACAAAAAACTAAAATGACTGAAACTCAAGAAAAGGCTTTCCAAGAAATAAAAGACTTGCTTAAAAGGGCCCCCACACTGGGCCTGCCAGACCTCACCAAAGACTTCAACCTGTTTGTACATGAAAAAAGGCAAGTAGCACCAGGAGTCCTAACACAGGCTGTAGGACCTTGGCAGAGACCGGTAGCTTACTTGTCAAAGCAATTGGACTCAGTGGCCTCGGGATGGCCCCCTTGCCTCCAAGCGCTAGCAGCCACCATCCTGCTAGTTAAAGAGGCAGACAAACTTATGCTTGGACAAAACATCCACGTGCAGGTCCCTCATGCAGTGGTCTCCCTGATGAGTGCTTCAGGGCACTGGTGGCTCTCCAGCAGTCGGTTAGCACAGTATCAAGGACTACTGTGTGAAAACCCAAGAGTCACCGTTGAGACTGTGCAGACCCTAAACCCTGCCACCTTCTTGCCCACTGAGCAGGGGCCCCCAGACCACAACTGCACCGAGGTCATAGAAAAAGTCTACGTTAGTCAGCCAGACCTAAAAGACAGCCCGCTACCGGCATCAGACTTAAACCTCTTCACAGACGGAAGCAGCTTTATCCAGGAAGGTAAACACCTTGCTGGCTATGCTGTCACCACAACAGATGAGGTTGTCATGTCAGCCCCTCTACCTCAAGGCTGGTCGGCACAAAGAGCAGAACTATGGGCCCTTATCCAAGCTCTCAAATACTCTCAGAACAAAAGAGCCAACATGTACACAGACTCTAAGTATGCCTTTGCCATAGTGCATGTTTGTGGGGCAATATACAAAGAGAGAGGGCTGCTAACTGCAGGAGGAAAAGAAGTCAAAAAAAAAAGTGAAATTCTACAGCTACTAAAAGCGATATGAGAGCCAAAGGAAGTTGCAGTCATCCACTGTTAAAGCCACCAAAAAGGCACAGACTCGGTTGCTGTTGGCAACCGCCTAGCCGATCAAACAGCAAAACAGGCAGCCACAGTGGAACATTCAGAAGACAACGCCACACAGAGCCAGATCTTGCTGGCACCCAAATGGCCGAAAGAGCCCAGATATACAGCAGAAGAGGATCAATGGGCAAAACTTGAATGGGCTAGCAAAGACACAGATGGATGGTGGCACCTGCCCAACCAAACCATCTTCATTCCCAGTAAAGTAACCTATCCTGTTGTCTCCCAGTACCACAACTTAACTCACCTGGGAAAAACAGCTCTCATGGAACTGCTCACCCGTTATTACTATATAACTAGACTTCCATCTATAGCAATAACTGTTACCGCCAGATGTCAAACCTGTGCTAAAAACAATGCAGCTACCAAGCCAAAGCCAGCTTCAGGAATCCAGTACACCGGGATATCCCCTTTTAAAGACATAGAAATAGGCTGGGCGCGGTGGCTCACTCCTGTAATCCTAGCACTCTGGGGGGCCGAGGCGGGCGGATCGTCCTGAGCTCAGGAGTTCGAAACCAGCCTGAGCAAGAGCAAGACCCCGTCTCTACCAAAAATAGAAAGAAATTAATTAGACAGCTAAAAAAATATATATATAGAAAAAAAAATATTAGCCGGGCATGGTGGCGCATGCCTGTAGTCCCAGCTACTCGGGAGGCTGAGACAGTAGGGATCGCTTGAGCCCAGGAGTTTGAGGTTGCTGTGAGCTAGGCTGACACCATGGCACTCACCCCAGGCAAGAGAGTGAGACTCTGTCTCAAAAAAAAAAAAAAAAATTCCTAAGTAGTGGGATTTATTATACTTCACATGATCATGATTAATTAGTGATGTATATGAATAATTGCTTTGTCTTTCAAATCATATTAATTTGTAACAATTAGGTTTTATTCATTCAGCTATGAAAAGAAGACCAAAAGATATACACTAGACATTTGCTTTCATTATTTTAAATGCAGCTGGATTTAAAATTTATTATTGTTTCTTTTTTATTTGCAATAACAAATTGATAACCTAATTAAGGTTTCAAAAATATAGTCATAAAACTGTGCCCTCTAGGTGAAACAGAAGAACTCTTCTCTGGCATTTAATTCCAAATTTTTCTTTGTCAGTACAGCATGAATTGGGAAAAACAGCTGACATCAGATTATCAATGCTCTTGATCAAGCATTCTTGAAAAGAAAAACATGAAAAGGATTAATGAATGTACTACTATGCCTCAAAGTCTAAGCCTTGATGAGACAAACACTAAAATAATTCAGATGTTTTACCACATGCCTGATCAAAGAACCACATGTGTGAATGGTATTACTTCTTCTCTACATTTTCTCAGAGTGAGATTTTTCTCAAAACTCCAGGGATTTAATTCATTCAGCTACAAAAGAACAGAAAATTTAAGAATACATGAAGGTGAATATATCAGAATTTGTGGGTAGAATATTCTAAGCCTTTTGTATAATTTAAACTTAAAAGAAGGTTGATTTGCAATGTAGGATCTAAGGAATCATTTACAGTTAAATTATTTTTAGTAAATTCAGATTCTTCCAGAGTAGGGCAGAATCTCTATGCTGGGGCATATTGTACATCTATCATACCATCAAAATTACAAAGCAATCCCAAATATGCAAAGTTCATTGCCTTATTAAGATAAATTTGAGTGTAAGATATCCCAGAAGTTCTGTAAATATGTATGAATAACAAGGAGAAAGGAGTAAAATGAAACGGAATAAAGGTCTAAGGAAAATTAATGAAATGTGAAGTTAGCCTGTACGATGGTAGCTAAATCATCTAAAGCCCAAAGAAAACATGGATATATGGGGCCTGAACTTGGTTTGGGAATATTACAATGTTTATTCATGTGCGATAATAAAATAATTACAATTATAGCTGTAGTATTTTGAATACTCTGTATGTATCAAATATTGTGATAAATGTTTTGTTGTTAGATCTTTATTTTAAAACAACCTATTGAGTTGATAGGTTTCCAGTGTAAAGATAAAGAAAATAAGACTTTCTCATGTGTCAAATAACTTGTCACAGCTGAGAAGCTTCAATTTAACATCCTTGTAGAAGTTGTTCAGGTAGCAAGAAAAATCATGTCATCCATGGTTCTTAAAAGTCCACATAGAGCATGAGGCCATAAGATAGCAGGGCTTATGGAAACTAGAATCCAGCTACCCACAAAATTAGTCTGAGAAGAAATATGAAGATGATAAGTACTTCAACTAATTGTGGTGAAGCTATAAGCAGCAGTTGTGTCCTACTATGGAATTAGAGTATGAGAAACAAAAACTGAGTCTATTTAGTAATAAAATAGTAATGCTAACCACATTTTATGAATTACTATATGAGCAGAACTATGTTATACACTTTGTAATCACACTAGCTAATCTTGACAAATTTCTTATTCCAAATTACTCACATAGTGACTGTCTCAACTGGCATTCAGATCTAAGTTTAC